>APFE031305657.1:71631-98896 GCA_000404065.3 Pinus taeda
CCAAAGATCCCCCTGCAAAAAACTGTGCTCAATCCCCGCACCCTGAATTGCACTCCCTCCAATTGCCACCAAAAAACCAAAAATCTTTAAATCAACCCCCCTTATCAATTTACTAGCCTAAAATCTTTATTCCTAATTGGTCAGCTTATCATATTGAAAGATCTACCGAATCTGACCCGAGAGAGCCTTCTCATACCTCGTAGGGCTAGCTACGAGGTGAAATGGTTTGATGTAGCCTTGAGAGTTTGTCTATCTCAGCCTCGGTGAATTCCAAGCGCTAATAGGTTCCATTATCTTTCTCTTATCTATTACACATAGAAGAAATCGTTGAATTGCTTTATTAATAGAAGGGAGAATTACAACCCAATTATCTAATCCTGCATCATCCTCCCAGCTTCAATCCTTCTTCACCTCATGAAATAGCAAGATCACTCTAACAATACAATGCTCTTTCCTCAATTACAAACTATCAACACTTGCTTGCAATTCATAATATTCTAGCCTATGGATCTCTTGAATTGGAGATCCATTTATAGATGTGTGTTGATTAGTGTCATTCCACTTGTTGCAATTGATTCCACTTGGATATTTCTTAGATCCCTTATTCATCCTAGGGAAAATTCAGAGAGTCAAGTGGCACAAGAGAAGTTTCTAGAAGATTCCATAAGCAACCACCTAGCAAACTGTCTCGAACATTTCTCCATCCTCACCCATCACACCCTATAGAAGGCCTAATCAGTATCCATCATACCTTGGCAGTGTACCGCTCAGTATGCATCGCACTTTGCCAGTGGAGTAGTCAGTATGGTTTAATTTTGGCCATTTCTGGATGGTTTCTTAGGTGGAACTTTTGGGGAATGATGTATTCAGATGACTATGTTCCTTTAGGGCATGAAAAAACTCTCTTTAGGGGTTGATGAGCCCTAGTTTATCGACATATAAGTTTGGGGTTGATGTGCCCAAATATGTCTATAACAGTTGCCCCCTAAAGCATGAAGTCGTAAATATTGATGTCGGGTGAAATGCTTTATCATGAGGATCCAAATTTTCGAACTAGAAGGTGACTTTCATAAGTTACAATACAATACATCATCATAATATAATTTTCATGATCCAGCTGCGGGAGACATTCCTATGCTTAGCATTATAAATTCATTTCATGTACATAGATGAGATAGTCGTCTGCAGATATAGACTGGTGACTCTTCAGATATAGAGTTACCATCCATGGTTAGAATTACCATCTGTGTAGAGCCTTTGTATATTTCATGTTTTTATGTCCCTAAATATATCACAGCTGAGATGGATGAAACTAGATCTGGGGTCTTCAAACTCGTTCAATCTTCACTCGATGTACAAGTCAATCCATGTGAAGAGATGTCCTAAAGTCGAACGTGGAAAGACATTGCCTGATTACTAGCCAATGATGTAAGTTGTTAATAGACATGAGAGGAATCACCAATAATGATAATGACCCTCAAGGTACTATAGTACAATTCACGTGGTGTGCATATATAATCCTACGTCAAACACCATGAAAAATCTTTCGGTCGAAGGCCATTAATGTCAACCTGTCATCGGAAGTGAGAAACTTGCCATTGATGTATGCAAGCTTCAAAGTACTGAAAGGGTTGTTTCTAGGTCAACTTCTTGGATAATGAGCTAATGTCGACAAGAAGTGACGCCATTAATGTCAACCTGTCATCGGAAGTGAGAAACTTGCCATTGATGTATGCAAGCTTCAAAGTACTGAAAGGGTTGTTTCTAGGTCAACTTCTTGGATAATGAGCTAATGTCGACAAGAAGTGACTTGTCGTAGGAAGGCCTTGATGTATCCCACCTCTACGACACGAAATGAAGCAAATGATTTCTGGAGGTGAAAATGAAATGATGACACAAGTTTCAGGAATGGTGGTCATGAAAAAAATGGGGGATGGAGGTATTGCAGTGGATGAGACATTAACTGGGTTGTAATTCTCCCTTCTATTAATAAAGTTCTTCAAGTTTTCTTCCATATGATTGTGCAATTGTGAATGTTATCATTTGTGAATGCTATCATTTGTCCATTATATATACATGATTATGTAATGTTTATGTTGTAATAGATCACGATGCTTTGATGGTTCTTTGTTGTTGTACTTGTGCAGGTACTCTCCAAGTGTGTTAAGTACGGGACGGAGTTGCAGGCTCTATCAAAGGGAAGAGAGGTCAAGCAAGGGACTAAGCAGAAGTTCTAGGTTGGTTCCATTATCTTTCTCTTCTCTATTACACATAGAAGAAATTGTTGAATTGCTTTCAACTATTGTTTCTATGGTAGTTGCCAAACCTAGAAGGCTAGAATTTTTTAGGAATACTAGTTTTTTCCAGAAACAATAATAGATTGTAAAATTTGTCCCATAGAATGAATAGGGTAATTATCATTTTCAGGTGATTTATCAAGGTTGCAAAAATCAATGAAAATCCATATATCCACATTCTTCTTATGAGTTGGAACTCAATTTGATACCCATTGTGAGTTCCTAATAGGAAAAAAGGTTTGATCTTTTAAAATTTTATTCAATTATTCTTTAGTTTCACCTTCACGTCTAGGATGCATTTTCTTGCGTTTTTGTTGAAATGGCTTGGAATCTGATTTCATAAAAAATACTTGTTGGGTAGTTTTGGTATCATACAATTTTAAGTCTTCACATGTCCATTAAAAAATATCTTCCTATTCCTTGAATAACTTAATCAATTTTGATAATTCAACAGGAGTACAATTTGTTCCCAGATTAAAGTTTTGTGGATTCCTCTCTGTTCCTAAATTTATAACTTCATACTACATTGAAGAACTATTTCTTTTACAACTAGTGCTGCGTTTGAACTTATTTTGAAAATTGTATAAATGATCAATATGAAATATTGATTTACGGATATAATTATGTGATTTAGATTCATCTAGAGATTAAACTATAGGAGGAAGATGGCAAGAATTTGGGATTGTCTTTTGTAGTTATTTATCTCCCTTGCAAGTCTGAGTTTGGAGCATAGGCTACTACTTTGCATGAGGGATGCTCTAACGGTGTTTTGGGCATGTCCTTATGGTAAATCTCTCCTAGAAGTAGGTCACACTTGATTGGGTCATCTACAGCCTCTGAATTTAAACAGAAATTATGGTGATCATTGTCTATTATGATCCCTTAAAGGTATCTTCCATAGTCATGAATCCTTTATAGGGTCATGCCATCGAAACCCTATAATTGGATATATTATTGGGATTTCATGGCCTTAAAAGTATTTCAACATAGGATTTATCATGAGAGAAATTCTCTACAAAGCAAACTAGAAGCTACATTAGCCAACATATCAACATCATCATTTTGTAATCGATGTATAGAATTTAGTTCAAAACTATCAAACTTATGTACTAAGTCCCAAAGTTTTTGTCTGTAATTTTTCAGATGATTAGAGACATAATGAATACTTTTATCACATTTTGTAACTATTATCTCTAAATCACCTAGAACATTAATTTTCTTAAATTCCATATCTATGCCTTTCCAAAGACTTGTAATAGGGCTTCATATTCAACAACATTTTTAGTACATTTAAATTTAAGTCTCCATGAAAGAAGAAAATTATTATCTTGTGGATCCAATAATTTCTTTTGACACTAACACCTTTTGGTAATTTGGAACCATCAAAGTACAAAGTCCAAAAATTAGTATTTACATCATTAACTGAAATATAATAAGAAGATGAAGAAGATTGTACATGCCTTGAATTAGAAATAATTATTGTTAGGACATTAAAAATTTCATATTTTAGCTCATGAATTGAATGTAGTTTAGATTCATAATTACTAATAAATGTATGAAAAGAGTAAATACCTAGTGAATCTTGAGCAAATGTAGTTGGTTCATTAGTTTTTCCAAAATAGTCACACTGTATTTCATATATTTCTCTCTATCAGCCTTAATTGTGTTAGGTTTTTCAGTCATGGGAAATCATAACTGTTACCAGTTAGTTGAGAAACACCCATTAAGATTCTATAATCAATCTCTATTGAGTAATAAACCATATAACTATGGTACATCTCCAATGATAAATTTGCACAATTTGTGTGGTAGATTGTATGGGGATTAGATTAAGTTTATCATCCACTCATAAAGGCATAACACTAGATGAGGCCCCTAATTTTACCAAGAAATTATGTACATTTAGATTACATATTTCTAAGGATAAAAGGAAACAAGGATTGCCAAAACTTGAACTATATCCAATTAAGGATGCATGTATATTTGATATTTTATTTGATGAAGTATTTCGAGAGTTATTTTTAGTAGAAGATCGATTTTTAGGAGTATCAATTCCTAAATATTTAAGAAGTTTTTTAATTGTGTGGATATAATTTTGATAACTAGAACAAAGACACATTATCCCTAGTTTAATTCATATCTT
This sequence comes from Pinus taeda, assembly GCA_000404065.3. Taxonomy (NCBI): domain Eukaryota; kingdom Viridiplantae; phylum Streptophyta; class Pinopsida; order Pinales; family Pinaceae; genus Pinus; species Pinus taeda. The sequence continues at coordinate 76,072 of APFE031305657.1, forward strand.
CAACTAAGTCATACTCGAAACCTTTAGTTTGGGAAGTTGTACTTGATGAAGAAGAATATATTTTTGTTGTTTATATTTTCTTAGAAGGATTGGGAGGACTAGTAATTGTGTGAGTTGGACTTTTATTATGTGCTTTAGTCCTAGTTTGTGCAACATTAACCTAATTTTATTCTTCTCCATTTTCATTATTATTCAATCCTTCTTGGGGAACATCCGATAAAAATTCGTTGGTTTACTTGGTTTAGTTTCTTCTTTCATTTTATCAGGAAATTTTTATTCTTCTTCACTATCTAAAAAATATTTAACATATTTACATATTATTCACATGTTTTATTTAAGTGATTGGAATCATGGTCTCTGCAGTAATCTTACTATGCACAATACAATATTTAGTTCTTAAACATGAGTTTGACTAGAGTTGGGAGCTAGATTTCTTCTAAATGGTCTTCAAGATTTCTTAGTTGATGGTCCTTCAGTAAGAATGCTTTTGAAATATATGGTTTCATTAGACTTTTTATTTATCATTTTTGGAATGGAATCCAAATCTATAACTTTTTTATCATTTTTCATTAGTAGTTTTGGTGCCTGTTATTTTTTTTAAGAATAGAAACAACCTTTTTCTTTTGAGCTATTGCTTGTTTAGAAGTTATTCATAAAATTTGTTTCTCAACATTTGAAGACTCCTTAAAATTCTCAGCTAAAGTTTTCTTATTTGCTATAATTATGATTAATGCAATTGATGGGGGTAGATAAGTGTAATATTCATTTGAAACATCACTAACAGAGTTTGATGCAACAAGAATATTAGTTAAAATAAATAGAAATATCTTATTAAAATCCTTAATGGATTCTTTTGGATTAATTTTAATTCCTAAAATTTCTAATTCTAAATATGCAAGAGACTTATCCTCACAATTTGTTTTGAGAAATTGGGATTGAAAAGCTTCCCAACTAATGATAGAACCATCTAGTAAAGAAAAATTCCAAGAAGTTTCTTTTCCCTCAAATGTCTAAGGGAAAGTTTTCAAACAACATTTTAATTTTGTCCTCCCCCTAACTTTAAAAGAGAATAAACTAATTAATGCATTTTTTAGGGGAAATGGGTCCTTAAGGACTAAACTTTGGAAGAAACCTTTTTGGATGTTTCGGTAAGTTATGTTGAACACTAGGGAAATTTACTACTCCTATAGCTAATCAAGGTTGTTGAGGCATGGTTATTACTAAAGTTGGAGTAAATGGTGTTGTACTAACATGTCCACTTGTGGGTGTAGAAGAACTTGTAATGAAAGTTGTAGTAGAAGTGATAGGTTGTGTGGAAGAAGAGGGAGTTGTTTGAATATGCAAGGATGATTCTGGAACATTAACTGATGGGACTGATTGTAAATATACCTATTTGGAATCCCAATCAATTTCCTCAAATGAAATAATGGGTTAGTGACTAAGTTGGAAACCTCAAATGGTGTTTCTAGATTAGCTTGTGATAAAGAAGTAGCTAGAGTTGGAGATTCTCTTTTAGGTATCCTCTTTTTATATAAGGTAAAAAAAGGTGGGGATAACACCAAATTATTACATTTAGAGAAACTTAAATCCCTTGATAGCTTTATCGAGGGATGAAAAGGAGAAAATTTGACTTTAGAGGTAGATGCTTAGTTTTAGAATAATCTATCAAAGTTTAAAATGTTTTAGAAACATGTGTAATAGTTGAAAAAGGTACTTGTGTATCGCCTTGATGAATAGATATGGGAGAGGTACTAGAATCAAATGATGTAAGTGGAATACTTATCTTAGAATATTTTTCAACCATACATTATTTTTGGCCCTCCTTCTAAGCCCAAAATTGTTGTCATGCAGAAACATTCCTCCTACAATGAGTGAGTATTGGTCGTCCCAATTAGACCTCTATTTGTTTAGTATGGCTATATACTATTTACAATAAAGTCATAAGTTCATATTCTATTTTAATTTAAATAAATGCTAAAAATTAAACTAAAAAGGGGAAAACATATAATGAATCAAATATTTACAATGTACCATATATAAATTTACAAACTATTATGTGTGCTTGAGTTTTTCTTTAACAATTTTGAACAATAGAGGATAGTAATAGAAAATAACCCATATTATACAGATATTGAAATATAGTGAATGCCTAAACAGGGGCTGAATGAGCCACTAAATTGGTTTTCTGGGTTTGTTGAAGGAGCTTATGAAAGATTGGGAATATATTTTTATTTTTATTTTTTAAATTTATTTGCATGTAACATTCTAATATGTTTAACAAAAAAACAACATCTATCTCAGAAACAAGAGAAAATTGTTTGAATTAATTTTTAAAATATCAAAAAATGAGTAACAATTTATTCGGAAAGAACTGATAATAAATCTGAGTTAATTAAAAAATTCGAAAGCACAATGACACTTAATCATTTAAAAGGAAACAATAAAAGTATGTCCTAACATTCAGTCAGTATTGACATAAATAAAAACAAAAAATAGAAATATCGGTAATGCTTCTAAAGAAATTAAAAGTCATGTAGCATTTGAATCACGACATTAAAAAAAACGAATGCTTGAGTGGTTTTAAAAAATTGGCTTAAATTCTCTGATTAAAAATAATAATGTCTTTGAGTGCAACAGTTTCCAACCTTTACTTCAATGTAAAGTGTTGTATAAAAACACAACAAAATAGAGATAGGATTTGCATTCTAATGATATAAAATCCCAAGATTTTTTGACATGGAAATAACAATGAAATAAAATCATATCATTTGATTACAATATCCTTCATATATGGGTAGACCATTTTAACTTTCTTACTCCATTTGTGTGATCTACATTGAGTCATGTGAAAACTTCTTAGGAGAGTTTTCCTTGACATCAATATGAAAAAGTTCTTAGATATTTATGAAATATTAATCGGCATGAATTTTTGAATGTTGACCTAATATTTATACATGAATTTATTGATGTATCTTCTTTTACTATTTTACTTAGATGAAAATTTTCAAGCTATTTTCATATGTTCCTAGGGAAACTGGAAGAACCTTTGTATCTTTTGTCAATCACAAAATTTACTTCCCTGATTGTTTGTGCATGAGTTGTCTTGTTCTTCTTTACAGCGAGTTGACCAATTACTCCTAATTTTTCTTTTCGAAGAGCTTGAGGCTAAGGCATGTCAAATTCATATGTGATATCAATCCCACCATCCCATATAGCATCACAAATATTGATAGCTTGATCAATCCATTCCTAAATTTCTTTGAAATTTGAATCCCCTTCTCCTAATGAAGCCCACATGAGCTTCTTCTCATTCTTGGATAATTTATCATTGTTATTGAGACTAGATTATTTTTTGAGTCAACAATCCTGCCAAGTCTCTGACAAATTATCTTGTCATCCTGTATTCATGGACTAATTCGCTCAATGAAGGTTGATAACTCTTGAAAAAATCAATAAATTTTATCCATTTTCTTGAAAATAATAGTTTTTACCCCTTTGAGTTGTTCATTGACCTTTACGGCATGTTCCTTAAAAACATTGATGCTTGAAATATCCTTTTGGATCTATTTTGTTTATTGTTGAAGAGACTTATTATGTTCTTCATATCCTGATGAAATTCTTTGTAGATTGGTATCTAACTCCTCTTTGAGAATTTTGATTTCATCATTCTGAAATTACTTTGAAGGTTCAATTTTTTGGGCCTATTTATCACTTAACCATGCTAGTTTAGCTTGCCAACTCTATTATAAATCTATATTTTCTAGAATTGTTTTTCCTCCATTTGTTGTATCATCAGAGTAAATCCTTCTTTGAGGGTTAATACATGGATTTCCACTATTGTAAATTAATTAATATGCATTTGTCTAACTCTTCTTCCAATTCTTTAACTCTATTTAGCATTTTGCTAATTTCTGGAGGCAAATCCCTAATTCAGTTTTCAGTGTAGATCATAAAAGTGTAGATCATAAAAGGTCCCAATGCTGATACTGATTTTTGTGCTTTCTCTTAGGATTTCTTATAACTGGTTATCTTAGTTATAATGTTCTTTTAATATATTGATTATTTTCCTTCTTAGAGATATTAAAAATTGACTTTTTATGAGAATTAAAATAATTTTCACTTAATAAAGAAATAATTTGAGTCACTCGTTCAACCATAGAAATTGGATTGAAAATTAAATAAGAAAAAGGAATATTGGTAGAAATGGGAGTCGTTGATACTTTTGTAGAAATATGTTTTATAACATGTATTTATGAACTTGGTGTCTATAGAATAGCTTGAACTAGTTCGTGATGTATGCCATGGAAAGTCGTGGTAGATTTTGGAACAGTTTGTGGAGAGACATTTTGAATTTCTGAAGTTGGTGACACTAGATTACCTTATATCTCCTTATTGATTTCCTAAAAAAATGTTTGAATAGTTTCTTTAGCCTCAACTAAATCTTTTCCTTCCTTTCTTGAGATGAATTGATTTATATATGATCATTAGGATCACTTACATTATTAGGAGATTCAATAACTATGATCATTTTTTTTCTAAGAGAAATCCCCTCTTCTTGAAATATCATATTCTTCGTACTTTGAGAATGTCCTGAAGCTTTTATTTGACTGATTTTTGTTTGAACATGAGGTTTCTTTGTTGGAATAGAAGAAACATGTATCTTTGAGGAATTCAAGTCCTTAGCATATTCATTTCATGTAGATTGATAATCAAAGTTTGAAAGAATATTTGTAAACAAAATGCTAATACCTTCAAGAAGTTTCAATATTTCAATTGATATACCGGAATTTCGAATTCTCCACCTTAGTTATCAATCATTATTGTGCAATAGAATTGGAATGTTTCTTTTCCATGTTTCTTTAGTTCAATATTCATTTCGCAAGACCTTCAAGTATAGTTTATAACAATTTGAGAGATAAAAGCTCTAGAAAATTGGTTAATAATATCTTAGTATTTCATCTTGTTAATGAGTTAATTTGAGCTCTTTAGATATCATAAAGTTACAATTTGAGTTAATTCATGTATAGGAAAAATCTGATGAATGATTGTTATTCCCTCAAGATGCTGGAGAATAACCAAGTTTTAAAGACCGTTGGGCTAATATTGGCATATTGGTTGAGGATTCATATCTATTTGCACGAAACAATCAAGGAGGAGATATGATTTGTTATCTTAGGATTTTATAGTTTAAATAAGTGATCCTGAGAATCTTCCGATTCTCAAGATAGCTTTATCATTCCATCATTGGAAATATGACATAATATGTATTAAACTTCAGTAAGAAAGAATTATAATGGTTTTTTATCATTCTTAGTGACTGTAAAAAGTGAACAACAAAACTACTTTGAAGTTTCAAAAAAACCGTTTTGTAATTTACTTTGATATCAATGAAAGTTTGAATGGTTCATCCTTAATCTGTTATCTTGAATTTTCCTTAAGACAGTCACCTTTGGAGACCATGGGCCCAGTCGCTGGAAATACTATTGTCTTTCTTATACTATTACCTTTCATTTGTTTTTATATGAATGATAGTGGTTTCTTGTCTAAACTATCTTAAATTTAGAATTCAGTTGTGTGGATACTTAGATTTACAATTTCCACTGTGTGAATTCTTAAATTTATTATTTGGTTGTGTGAATATTTAGACTCACATTTCAGTTACATGAATGTTTAGATCTTCCATTTGAATTGGATGAGTTTTTAGATGTAATTATTTAGTTGTGCGCATTTCCAGAATTACTTTGTGATAGAGTGAACTTCCATTTTCGTACTTCATTATTAGCATTTAAGAGTGATTGAAGTAGTTAGTGACTGAGAGTAAATTCCTTTTGAAGAGTGTTATTGATCAAGTGCTCAAAATTATGCTAAAAAATCAAATTTGTCATAATGGTGTGGAACCTGAATGAACGCGTAGTGCCTATGGTCTTGAATCTGGTGCAAAGTGTTTCACACAGAACAGAAACTGTATGGCTTCAAAAATGTGTTATGCTCACTTTGGAAAGCAGGTAAATTTTTGGAAAAAAAAGGGGATAGCCCAGTCAACAGTCCGTACTGCTGACTAGGCTACCTAGTTGGCACTGACTGTGCAGTTGAGGTGGTACCGTAATCTCTTCAGTGAATGGGGAAGTGGTAAGTGTCAGGTTGCCCTTAGCTCCGCATTTCATAGATCGCAGAAGGATGAGGTCTGCGGATAAGGAAATCGGCCTCCAACACTACTGGGTTGTGATTTACGATATCACAATTGCAGATCGAAGGCACGGTCGGTATTAAAGAATTGATCCCATAGTAAAGCCAAAGTGCGACGTGACAAATTGCAATCATGCATCACATGGATCAAGTACATTTACAGAATCGACCCCGATAGAGTCAGGTTGTGATTGCGATATTGCAATTGCATATCACACAACATAATAAACCACTATGGAGAATCACCCTTGCTCCAGCCAATTGCGATTTGCGATAGAACTATCAGTGCTGATGGTTTATGGCTTCCACGTGTTGCAATCACATATCGGACAACACAATGACCCACTATGGAGAATCACCCCTGCTCCAGCTGATTGCAGTTTGTGATGGAACTATCACTGTCAATAGTTTATGGCTACCACGTGTCCTCCTACTGGTGGGCTAAAATATTGGTTGGAAAGATAGGTCGGAGGCTAGGCTCGATCCCATGACCTCCATTTTCACAATGCTAAGGCCTACCGTTGTCCTCCCATGATTGTTCTTAACTATCAATACAAGAGGGTTTGTATTAGTATGAACTGACCAACAGGTTGGGGGAGAGACCACCAGTGTAACCACTGGCGAGCATCCCTTCTGACCACCTCATCCTCAACTCGCAACAATTATGTTGCCACCACGGTAACTGCATCATCAACTGCTAGTCCTGACAGCCAGCCTTCCTATCCACAGCATGTGAACGCCACAAGCTGAAACTGTCACCTTAGCCACTAGACCTAACCACCTTGCCTATGACCACACAGCCTGAATAGCGAGATAGATGGGTTCATTGGTGAGGAAATTGGCAGGAGCACCAATTTTGACGGAACTGCTAGAATTAATTCCAAATAATAAATTTAACTGGCAGTTAGCCAGAATTGGAGGAGGAAATTGTCGAAAGATTGTAAGAAGTCATAACTAAGAAACTTTTTGACCAAATGAGGAGAGAAAAGAGGTAGGGGTACCAATTTTGAGTATTTTGGACTCCTTGGAGCAGGTTGCAGAAGCATTTGAGCATTGTGAACACATATTTTTAAACTTTTGAGCATAACAGAGAGGCCCAAGCCATTGGAAGCTAGACCAAGGAGAAGTAGCCGAGGAGGGGTGAACTCCTTTATCATGTTCCTATTGTAATGTGTTTTTGATGATGTTTTGTACATGTTTATGCTACTTTTCAGTCTCTTATTTATGCTAAATTACTCATAAAGTTAACATAAAAAACTCATTTTTCGCTTGCAAAATTTCATGAATCCTTAAGCACAATGAAAACATTTTGTTCCTAATCTGAGGAGGATATTAGCATATCAACATTATAAATCAGATCATTTTGGTATCAGAGGTCTAGGTTTTCTTTGTGAAAGAAATATTTAACTGTTTTCAAGTTTATGTCATGCTTACAAGGTTAAAACTCAAAAAAGGAGAAGGGACGCTTGTTGAAAGCCCTGAAGTTGGGTCAAGGTGTAGGAGAGCAAGGTTTCCACAATATCCAAGACCAGTTCAACGTCAAGTTGCAGTTAAGACTCCAAATACCATGTCTCATGAAGGAGAATCTATGAACATGATAAAAGATGAGAAGACCTTCAAAAAGGTTTTCTTTGATATGACAGATACGGTGAATGTCCTCTATGAAGAGAGGAATACCAGGCTACAAGGGGAAGTTCCAATCCTCCCAATGGAGAAGGTTCTTCACTAGGAGGTAATGGAAATGGAGACAAAACTCCAAACTCTCCACCATCTTCTTCATCTTCTTCTTCACAAGCATCTTCACCCTCTTCCACTAACACAACCCTTACTCATACTCATCATCATACTTCAAAAGGAACTCATAAATCATCTTTTTTAAAAATTGATGTTAAATTTGAGCTGCCCATGTATAAATCCGAAGTGAATGCAAAGAAGCTTGGTAATTGGATTCATTAGTAAGAGGTCTATTGCAGGATTCAAAACGTTTAAGAGGATGACATAAAGATTCAATTAGTTTCCTTGAGAATGGAGGGTGTAGCACTGGTATGGTGGGAATCAAATACCCAAGAGGAGATTAAAAAACATGGTAAGATCTCAATTTCTTGGATTGATTTCATTGCTTCAATCAAAAGACAATACTACCCTCTAGCTTATCTGTAGAAATCCATCATGAATTGGAAGAACTTTAGACAACTTAAAGGTCAAAATGTGCAAGACAAGAATTCAGAAAAAGGTCTTTGATGTTAGGTGTAGAATTGCAATCACAAGATACATTGTTGAAGTACACAGGGGGTTTACACAGTTACCTTAGGCATACTATCTTAATGTTTAATCCCAATAATCTAGATGATGTGTTTGTGCAAGTCACTCATCTTGAGGCAAGAGGGAAAAACACTCTAGAAGAAGGTAGTAAAAAGCCATTTAAGGGTAAAGAGAAAGAAAATGATTTCAAGGGAAAGAAAAATGCATGCATTAAAAAGGAAGGAGAGAAACAAATATGTAAACATTGTTCCAAATAGGGTCACGATGAAGCTCATTGTTGGAAGCTTCATCCATAAATGAAACCAAAGAAATTCAACAACAGAGGAAAAGAAAAGACAATTGTCATTATTCAAGAGGATTTGGGATCTGATTCAGGTGATGAAACTAAAATTGTAGCCATGGGTATAAAAGGAAAAGAATCCATTTCTAGCATTAGTTCTTCAAGCTCACAAAATGAAACTTGAAATGAAAAGAGGATAACATAACTTTTTCACATAAGGGTAATCTCAAAACACACAAAAATTGACACACTTTTTGATAGTGGGTCTCAATCCCAGTTGATATCTGATGACTTAGTCAAACAACCTAATATTGAAACCATTTTACATCCCAAGCCATATCGATTGCGTTGGATATGCAAGGACACAAATTTACAAGTTACAGTAAAATGTATTTTTAGGTTTGCAATCACAACAAACTTCATTGACAAAGTTGAATTAGATGTTGTACCGCTTGATATATCAGGAATTGTTTTGGTTAGTCCTTACCTTTATGATAGAAAAGAAATCTTCTATCTTCATGAAAATAGGTACCACTTGTTCAAGGATGATGTGGAGTATATTATGAGAGTTCATCGCAAGAAACTAAATCTTTCATTAGTTAATGAGGGAAAATGAAAATACTAGTGAATTCAAGTAAGAATTTAGTTCTTCTTATGATCAAACCCAATGTTGATATTGACTATGAAGTGTTTGATGGTTGTAATTGAAAATTGAAAACTGATTTGGTTGATGTAGTTAACCATGATGATGAGGTGTTTCAGAAAGCGAAAGGATTCCCTTCCAAGTGGAGAATCAAACATGAAATACCATTATATCAAAAATGTCTTCTTCCTAACATTGACATGCATAGGATGTTAAAAAGGGAAAATGCAGAAATAACAAATAAAATCTAAGGATTGTTGAACAAAAGGATCATCTGACTATCTCATTTACCATGTGGTGCACCCCTTGTTTTGATGCCCAAGAAGAATGGTAAGAATTTCATTGAATGTGATTCAAGAAGTGGTTTTCATGAAAGTAGAATTGTTGAAGGAGACATATTAAAGATGACATTAAAAACCAAGGAAGGTTTGTTTGAATGGCTTGCTATTATTTTTTGTATTTTCCATTCTCATAGTACTTTCATGCATATGAAGCAAGATGTATTGTAGCCATTTCTAGACATGATAGTCTACTTGGATGAAATTTTCATTTACAAAAAAAATCATTATGAACATGTAATGAATGAGAAAGAAATACTTGATGTCTTATGTCAGGAACATTTTTGATTGAAGATGTCAAAGTATATGTTGGATGAAAATTCTTTAATGTTCTTGGGCCATGATATTGGAGAAGATGAGCTGAAGTTACACTTCTCTAAGATTGATGCCATTATGGATTGGTCAATGCTCAAGATAGTCATTTGGATAAGAGGTTTTTTGGGAGAAGCCCAATGTTGGAGGAAAGATTTTGTTAATTTTTATTCTATTGTAGCTCATTTTAATTCTTTGGAAGTTGTGCTAAAGGTCTTCCAGTGGGGAGGCAAACAACAAGAGGCATCTGATGCTTTAAAACAAAATATCAGTTCAACCTTTATACCTTCTCTTCTAAACTTGAAAAAAGTCATTTGAGTTTCAGGTTGATGTAAATGGCTATGCCATGGGCACAATATTTAAGCAATATGGTATACTTATTTAATTTCATTTAGAAATTTTCAATGGTGAAGTGTTTAAGTTGCAACGACAAAAGCACTTCCATTGGATGGGTTTTCTTCTACTATTCCACTCAGTCAAAAGGTATAAGAAACATGTAAGCGACAAGTTTGTTGATGTAATTTCTAGGCCTATAGTTTGTATAATTACTTTCCTCAAGCATCGTATTATTTTACATGAATGTTATGTTTAGAAAAATACATGCTTTCAAGATGTATATTCAAGCTTGAGTCAAAGGAATCAAGTACAGGAATTTCATTACCATTTGCATCATAATGTGTTGTATCAGCTTGGTAAGAAGGATGTTGCTATTGATAGTAACATGGGCAAAGCCAAATGGATAGAGGTTGTAAAGTTGAGGGAATTGTACCCTCACATGCTAGAAAATTGAAAGTGACATTTTGGGGTAGAAAAGACTTCTAGTGGGTAGGAGTGATTAGGTGCTCAAAAATGGAAATTGTCAGAATGGTGTGGAACTTGAACGCACATGTAGTGCATGTCATCTTGAATTTGGTGCAACTCGTTTCACTTGAAAAAAACATCGTATGGCTTAGAAATGTGTTCTCTTCACTTTGGAAAATAGGTAATGTTTTGGGAAAAAAAATGGGACATCCTAGTCGGTAGTCTATACTGCTGACTATGCTGCCCAGTTGGTGCTGATTATGCAACTGAGGTGACACTATAATATCTTCAATGAATGGGTAAGCACCAAGTGGTAGACTTCCCTTGGCCCCGCATTTCGCAGATCACAGAAGGAAGAGGTATACGATTAAAGAAATCATGCCTAGCACTAACGGGTTGCAATTTGTAATATCACAATCGCATATCGGAGGCAGAGTTGATGGTAAAGAATTAGCCCCAGAGTGAAGTGAGAGTGCGACATGGAAAATTGCAATCAAACATCACATGGATCAAGTGCATTTACAGAATTGGCCATGACAGAGTTAGCTTATGATTGCGATATCACAATCACATATCGCACAACACAACGACCTGTTATGGAGAATCACTCTTGCTCTGGCCAATTGTTATTTGTGATGGAACTATCGGCACTGATAGTTTATGGATGCCATGTGTCCTCCCAATGGTCAACTAAAATATTGTCTGGAAAGACAAATCGGAGGCTGGACTCAATCCCACAACCTCCCATTTCACAATGCCAAGGCCTATCATTGTGCTTGCATGATGGTTCTTAACTCTCAATGCAAGCGGGTTTGTATCATTATGAACTGACCACCAGGTTAAGGGGGATGCCGCTAGCATAATCACTAGAAACCCTCCCCTATAACCAACTCATTCACAGCCTGCAACATTTATGCTTCCGCAATGGTAACCACACCGCCAACCACCAGCCTTGACAACCAGCCTCCCTAACCAGGGAATGTGAACGCCACCTTACCACCATAAGCCATAATTGTCGCCTTAACCACGAGATCTAACCACCTTGCATATGACCACTCAGACTTAACTATGATATAGATAGGTTTGTTGGCGGCGAAATTGGCGGGACCACCAATTTTGGTGGAACTGCCACAATTAACTCTAGATAATGAAGTTAACTAGCAGTTAGTTAGATTTGGAGGAGGAAATTGTGGAAAGAATGGACGAAGTCATAACTAAGGAATTTTTCAACCAAATGAGGAGAAAAAAGAGGCTAGGGTACCATTTTTGGGTATTCTGGACTCATTGGAGCATGTTGCAGAAGCATTTGAGCACTGTAAACACATAGTTTTACACTTTTGAGCATAATAGAGAGTCCCAAGCCATTAGAAGCTCGACCAAGGAGACTTAGCCCAAAAGGGGTAAACTCCTTTATCATGTTCCTATTGTAATGTGTTTTTGATGATGTTATGTACATGTCTATGTGGTTGTTCAGTCTCTTATTTATGTTAAATTGCTCATGAAAATAACATAAGAAAATCATTTTTCACTTGCAAAAATTCATGAATCCTTAAGCACAATGAAAGCATTTTGTTTCTAATTTGAGGAGGATCTTAGCACAAAAATATAATATTCTAAATTAGATTAGTTATACATTCTAAAGTTTCACATTGTAATAAGGATAATTGGTTTGGTGAAAATTAATATCTGATTCCAAGATAGTTAAACAATTCAACGATTTCTGCATAGTGATTCATTTATGTTTATAGCTGATAAGATTTAGTATCTTTTGAAAGTATTTCATCATAGATTTTTCTTTATGTTATCTGACATATGCCCCTATAATTTAAAGCACTATCTTTGCATAGAATGTGTTGACAACCTTCTAATAGAAAGATGAACCCTAGGTTGATAAATTGATGAATAGAGGATTAGGCTAATTCCTTAGGAACAACTTAGTACCCAACATTTTGGTGTTGTTTCCGGGGAGGTTGTCAAAAGAGTGATAGATTGTGTCTTTGAAGGGATAGGTATTGAAGATGGAAGGTAGGAACCTACACATTCACCAAATAAAGAGTTTATGCTAGTGCCCACCTTTGGATGATACATTTAAATTATGTAGGTGTGTATGACTAGGAAGAAGAATAGAAATCAGGTAGTTATAGAACACAAATCTCTATCAAAACTCACAAAAATCCAAGGTATGGTTGGTGGGATCCAATATTTCAGCAATAGTGCTGCAACTCCTGGGACTCCCTTCTTTATTTTTATCAACCCGGTAGTTCGTAACAAACTTGGAAGCGACGGTGCTGTATGCACAAGTACTAGCTCTTGCCGCCGCTGTCACTTGGTCAGCTAGCACAAGTCCGCTAGGGGCTTTAGCCAACTTCTATGAGTTCTTAGAAGAAGCTTTTAATTGATGGATGAAAGCTAACTCAAAAGAAGCTAATCTACTTGTGGAAAGGGATTGTCAAACTGAAGGAAAGTGCAAACCCTAGAAAACCCTAATTCTACCAGCTAGTCCTACTGATGCAAAGATGATGGTGCAAACTATTGAAAGAGATGTCATTACTTCTATGAAGGTAAAATGCATGTGTTTCCACTACCTTTATCCTAAGAACACATCTTTTTGTATTTTTGATTAAGTTGTTAATTTTCTCATGCATATGCTTGAACTGTGCTTTACTGTGTAGGGGTGGATCAAGGAAGAGGAATGCTTGGGAAAGGTTGGAAGGCTTCAGAGAGGGTCTAAGGAGTCCCTAACACTCTTCCAAAGAGTTTCACAAAGTTTGGCTCTCAGGAAACCTCACTTGTGAGATTCTACAGGAAGTCTGCAGGGGTTCTACAGGATGTTTCAAAATTTCTACAGGATGTTTCAGAATTTCTACAAGATGTTTGGAAATCGGTTTTTAGGGGATGGATGAGTGAGGGAAGGTGCATGGATGGATCTGGAGGTAGGATAGGGGTCTAAAAATGGCCTAAGCACTGCTAGATGGAGCGGTGAAGAGCTGTAGAAGGTTGACTTGGCTTGAAGAAGGCTAAGGCAATGATGAGTAAGGAGGTAAGGTTACGTGGACAAAAAGGATAGATGGGAAACGAGAAACTTAGCTAAGAGATAGAACAAGTGGCTTAGATGATACTTTGGGTGGATGAAAGACTGGAGAAGATGCCCTGCATGGTGTACCTTGATCAAATAAAAAAAGGCTTGCAAATGATCAAATCTTGAACTAGTCTAGTCTAACCATCAACAACATAAATGAACAACAACTTTATTTGGGAAGAAAAACTTGTACATCATCTATGCAAAGAAACATTTCAGATGTCCAAACCCATGACTAATCTCTGCTAATAAAAAAACCGCACACTAAGGATTGGATAGTCAAGCAAACTAGTGTTTTTGTGAGGCAGCACTGTTTCCTCAATTCCAGCCCCAAATCCAATAAGGATGAGGTGAAACCAGGAGTGTGGTTGTCCCTTTTCTTGGAAGTTTTTTTGTTATTATCCTACCAAAGCGCCTAGAGAAATGTCATTCATAAACAGTGATCTATTCTAGCAACATAACGAAATCTACATAACAGAAATATGTTCAAATGCATAAAGGAAAACAGTGATACGTAAAGGAAAAGTAACAATACAGAAAGGAGGCCCTAGGCTCTCAGGTTCGGCCCAATCCTGAGAGCTATGGCTCCTATGAAAAACTCAGATTTGATAGGAACCAAACTGCTTCTCATTATCCAAAAATAATCATAAGAGTCATGCCAAAAATGGCTACAAAAGAACAAAATAAAACTGGCAGCACTGAGGTCCAAAATACACAATAGTTCCAAAAGTCTCTTTACGAAGGCTGAGGCCTCAACATTTATACATCACGAGGGACCTAGCTGGCCTCCTCAATTTGTGGAACTCGGCTGTCAAACTGTGAGTTAAACAGTCCCTTCTAAATTGTACTTGGTTGCCTTCTAGTTCGGTTTGGTGGTCTTTGGAGCTCGGAGTTGGGGGTGAAGATCCTGAGGAAGGGTTATTTAATGCCATAGGAAACCCCCTTCAAATCTTGACCTCAGGCTTGGCTGTCTTATAGCTCATGATTGCTTTGAATTTGCTCCAATATGTGTCAAAAAACCTGAAATAAGCACGTGTTAACCACCTAGGAAAAGTGACTTCCCTTATTCGTACAAATAACATAAACATACTGAAAATAATGCATAAACTATAGAAAATGAAGGATTTGAACAAGGACTGAACAAGGATAATTAGGCCAAATGAGCCCAACAAGTTACCAAAATTGGGGCTCATCATCACACCCCTGCTAAAAGGGTTGCTCATCCTCTGAGCAACTAGTCCAGCTCCTCGTCTTTCATTACTTTAATGGCCACTCTCACATCCCAGGCTTCTGAAGTAGTGTCCTCCACACTGTCATGGAATCCGGCCTTCCTCTCCACCTCTTCCCACTGGTTATGCTCCTCCTCTTCTGTGCCTCCCTCTAACAATCCCAAAAGCAAGGGTGGACTTAGCTTCAGGCCTATCCAATTGGCTTGGAGGTTCTACATAGACTTCTTGTAGAGAGGTACCCATGTCAAAGCCTCCCTCATCCGAGTGGGAGTGTGTTATTCTCGAATTTTGAGTCTGTGGGACAATGTGTTCCACCTACGGGTGCAAGCATGAACACAATTGTCCCCTAGTAATCCCTCGATATCCTCGAAGTGTGCTATGGCCTGGGCCTGACGATCCATGTACTGTAATAAACCCCGAGAGTTGGTTGCTAGGTGCTGGTGAGCAGATATCAATGTTGTGGGGTCCCCTGGCTCTGCTCTAATCAGCAGTGGTTCACGTAACTCTCGGTCCATGACATTCCTGACCTCAGCTACTCTCTTCTCTTCGTGGTTTAACCATGAGGTCATTGCCATCAGCTGCATGTCCCCTACTACTGTGTTAGGGTTCCACAAAGTGATGTTTGGAAGGGCCAAATTATGGAGGTAAAACTCTGAAAGCTTGGCCTTATCTTCCGATGAACTGGTGTTACATAAATCTGTGAACTGCTGGGGGTTTTGGATGTGAGAGATACCCCTCTGTGCCAACGTGTTGATTTGGAACTGCAGCCACTGGTCCCTTAGGTACAGGCCATAAGATTTGGCCGACTGCCTAAATTGCAATGCTTCCATTGCCCAACTCGCCATGCAGGCCAGTTGTGCCTCCTTTTCTTGCACCTGTTGCTTTAGGGATTGTATCTCCATATCTGCCTGTAGTCCCCTTTCCTGTAGCTGCTGGTTAAATTCCTTGAGATTACCTTGCATCTCTTCTTTTCCTTGAGGCTCTGCTGAGGGATCCTTGGCTGCCGTGTCCTTTTGTTTCCTCTGTCCCTGCAGCTGGAGCTGTTATCTAAGCAGCTCATTTTCTTCTCTTAACTTGGCTTGCTGGGAGCTTTCCATTTGCTTTAATCTTGCCAACTCCCTTTGTGCTTCCTTGAGCCTTTCCTCTAGAGGTCCTATATCTGCTACCCCCTTAGATTTAGCGATCCTCATCCACGTGTGGGTTCGTACCCGTTCTTCCTCTAGTGCTAAAAACAGTGGCACTGTGAACTTTTGGGGAATAATTCTGTAGGCCTACAAAAAGTTATAATAAGAGCCCAAGTTGGGCTGGGGGCTTGGTTCCATGATAACATCGACTTTCTCCTCCTTTGGTGGTGACTTGGATGCTCCCTCCTCCTCTTGTGGTGACTCGGCTGCTCTCTCCTCCATCTGCTTAGTTTCTTTAGGCCTAGCCAAAGTTTCCTGTAGAATAGCCTCAGCGTCCTGTAGAGAGGCTTCTGAGCTTAGTCTTTCCATTCTGTCCCTCCATGAGGATGTTTTTGGGCTCCCCCACTCATAAGTAATGGATGCTTTAGAGGGGGATTTATCCCTTGGTGTGGTAGCGGTGTCCACGATGGTGATCGGTTCTTTTGATGGAGGCTGGGGTCTACCAGTCTTAATCCTTACACTCCATCTCGCTTTGAGGTACAGAGGAGTCTCCCCCTTTCATTTTTCTTTTGGCTTGGGAGAGGTACTTAGGGTGGCCAGCATAGCTGTTGCCTCCCTAGCTAGGATTTCGGTCGACTTCTCCTTCTGTTGTCCTCCTTTCAGACTTCCTGTAGAACGTCCTGTAGCGGTTGCTTTCTGGCTTCCTGTAGAAGCCGGTTTCAACTTTCCTGTAGAAATACTCTGCTGCTTTCCTGTAGAAGACGAGGGCACTTTTTTAGCTTGCTTGGCCGAGGGGACTTTTTCTTTTATCTTGGCTGAGGTTGCCTTAGGGGTGCCCTTACTGTCTTGGACTTTCTCAGTCTGTTCTGCCCTGCTCTGTAGTCGTTTCTCCCTGGGCGTTGGTGCAATTCCATCATCCCCTATTTTGGCAGCTTGCCCTGTTGCTGGTGTTCCTTTTTGTTCCTTCTTTAGTGTTTTGCCATGGGTATCTTGTTTTTTAACTTTCTTCTTGGCCTGAGTAGGCTCCTTCTCCTCACTGCTAGAAGAAGTGAGCTCCTCGGCTAAGACTCAGATGTGATCATCCTTCGACATATTCCGAAAAATTTCCTAGGAGAGAGGGACAGTGAAAGTGTGGAGTGCATCTTCCATGAGGAGCTTAATAAGCCCATGATGAGCTAGCTGGTCTGGTGTCCCCTCTCTGAGTTTGGTGGCACACTCAGTCATGGACTGCAGGAGGAAATAAGGAATGCTCAATTTTTGCTTTGATGGTAGGTCCATGTGGTGTCTGAGTTCTGTGAGCAGCCGAAAATGATAACCATATATGATGCTAAATCGCCCCTCACATGTAATATACTTCATAATTTGGAGGCTGACTTCACTCCAGAACGGTTGTAGGTTAGTCCTCCGAACTCCGTTCTTATCTTTTGAGAATTGTTCTTCTGGCAAGAAGAATTCTTTCTTAGCCTTCTGACCTAGCTTCCTCTCCTCCTTATCCCAAGGCATCCCCATTGGAAGATTAGTTACTCTGCTGATGAGCTGTGGGGTGAGTCTGAGGGTCAGTCCTCTGAAGTTGACAATGGCCAATGTCTTTGACTTTGGCTTTAGGGACCGAAGGAATTCTTCCGCAATTTCATCATCGTGACCTTGGAGCTTGTCACAAAATGACATCCAATGTGCACAGGAAAACAAGTCCACCACCTCAGGGGTTTCCTATAATTTCTTTGAGTCCGATGGTTCTTTTCGAATGAACCCACCCGGCATGGTAAAACTCTGTGTTTGCTCGCGTTTTCACGCAGACTGGGAATTATGGGTGGATTTCCCCCTTAGAGCATAAAAAAGATATCTTTGGTCGATTACCCTACGCTGAACTTGCCTGATCACATATACAAAAGGAGAATTTCAGGATTTTTCACACGGAGCACAGAGCTACAGTGTTTTGACAGTGTATCACTCTCTACAGGAGGGAGTTTTCATTCACGCATGGAGGAAATTTCGCATGCAGATTACTAAGACGATTTCGGCAGCGACATATAAAAAAACTTCAGACAGAATTGTATTCAAATTTCTCTACCGCCTTCACTACGTCGAATTCACCACCTTTGAAATTTTTTTGCATGGGGAGGTTGAATTCTGCCTACCTCACTGAAATTCACCACCCTCGACGTGAACAGTCCGCACTACTTCGGATGCCGTGTTTCCTGTAGCGCAGCTTCTTGTAGAAGTTGTTCTCAGCTTCTGGAGGAGGTTACGGTAGCGCAGGACCAGTCTGAGTAGTAGCAGGATGTTTGAACAGGTCGAAAACTCGGGCTAACCACTTGCAAAGGAGGAGGACGTACATTCGGCTGGAAAACGGTTGTGTTCATAAATGACTGTAGTGCATCATAAGTGTCAACTGGCCGATTTCGAATTGCTGTGGAATTCATGGTGTGGGGGTGAGGTGTCCCTGCTAATCCATTGGCCGACGTCATTGCAATCATTCCCCAACGTGGCCCTGACTGCCGAATTCTTTCCTCTGCATTTACCACCGCCATTCTTGTCATACCTCCGCTTCTCCCCGAATGGACACTTCCCACGTGCCAATTATCCAACCTTTCGGCATAACCAATCCAGTTTGGATCCTAAGAGGCCGCTTGACTGGTTGTGGTGGCTAGTTGAGTGGAAACCAGCCTTGTTCAATCCGTCCATTCTCACAGTCATGCATATTCAGAGTATAGCTTATGCAATTGGACGAAATAAGGTTAGGCACTTACCTATGCGGCCGTGGATGTGGTTTTTTCTAGGTTTCAAGATGAGGGATGCTGGATCTGCGTGCTGCTGCGTCATGTTCAAGTGCTGGAGCTTCCCTGCATTGGCTGCTGCTGGCTGTGAGTCTTGGAGACCCATTCCTCTGGTGGCGAATATAGCATGCACTGGTTTTGCGAGCTGCTGGTGTCTTCGTGGTAGGTACTCCAGCTGGATCAGCTGCTACAAGATTCCTGTAGGACATTCTGTAGCCATTTCTCCTCCTGGGGTGCATGCTGACATAATTCGAGTCACATTTCACAGGTGAAAGGTCTTGAGGTCGCCTAAACAGGTGAGTGCTCGAGTCTCAAAAGACCTTATTTTTGAGATTGAAAAAAACAATTTTCCTTATTTGAAAAAAAGAGTTCTGGTGGCATGTGCAGGTATGCTTGCTCAGATTGGAGTGGTGGCAGTGAAAAGAGGTGAAGCAAGTGGAGGATGGAAGAAAAGGGTGGTTGCATGCCTCCTCAGTCAACTTCAAGCTCCAAATCATTCCCTGCAGTCGATTCTAGCCCGTCCAAAAGTTCTACAGGAAGTTTCCTGTAGAAATAAAAAAACTTCCTGTAGAAAGTCCTGTAGCTTCCTGTAGAAGGCTGAACCATTATCCGATTGTGCCCAAGCTTTGGAAAAAATGAGTGTTCATGTCGGGTGTGCATGTGAGGCTGTCTGGTAGCTTGATAGGGACCCTTGTCCTTGAGTTGACAGTCCTCCTTTGGTGCGCTGTGTACCTGCAACCTACAACACTTTCAGAGATCAGCTTGTTTTTTCCCTTTTTTTTTTCTTTTTCCTTTTTGTTTCTCTTTTCTTTTTCTTTTTTTTCTTTTGTCTTTTTTTTTCTTAAGAGACAGCAGGGGCGCCTCAATGAGGTTTTCACCCCTACCACCTGCCTTGGGCACCTTAAAAAGGTTTTCACCCAAGGATCCTTTTATTCCCATTCTTTTTTCAGAGAGACAGCAGGAGCGCCTCAATGAGGTTTTCACTCCTACCATCTGCCTTGGGCGCCTCAGAAAGGTTTTCACCCAAGGATATTTTTTTTTTTATTGCATTCTTTTTTTCCTTTTTTTTTTTGAATATAAAATGATGCTCAGGGTGTGCCCAAAACAGAGGTAGAACCCTTCTCTATGACTAGCACTGATTTTTCCATAGTTTTGACGAACTCTTGCCTCGAAATAGGTTTCCTGTAGATATTTAGTTGATGCCCATTGACGAGCATGGGGATGGCTTCTTCATCAATAGTCTAGATAAGGACAGAACCATTGTCATTACACTTTTCCACTGCATATGGTCCTAGCCACCTCGTTCTCAGCTTCCCTTTGAAATCCTTATGTCTGGAATCATACAGCAATGCCCAATCTCCTGGCTGGAATTGTTTGTCATTGAGGTGCCAGTTATGCCACACCTTCCTCTAAAGTTGAGTCACTTCTGAGTGGAGGAGGGCCTGCATTCGAAGTTTGTCTAACCGATTCATCTGCATTAACCTTTCTTGTTGAGCATGGCTGAGATCTAGGTCCATCTGAGCTACCATCCTCAATGTGTTGTATTCAAACTTGATTGACAGCAAAGCTCTCTTCCCATAGACCAGCTCATAGGGTGTGAAATTGGTTGTGGTCTTCCAAGTGGTGTTGTAGGCCCAAGTGGCCTCAACCAGGCGATCTGCCCAATCCCTTCTGCTACTGCTCACCACCTTAGTCAAGATCCCCTCTAATGCTCTATTGGTGACTTCCACTTGCCCATTCGCTTGAGGATGATATGGGGAAGTCCTATGCTTGATTTTGTGATGAGCAAGAAAGTCTTCAATCAAATTGGAGGTGAACTGGCTTCCTTGATCGGTGACTAACTCTCTTGGGTAGCCAAATTTGTAGAAAATGTTTTCTCTTAAAAAATTGGCCACCTTTTCTTCTGTTGCTGCTTTGATTGCCTTGGTTTTTGCCCACTTTGTCAGATAATCTGTGCACATAATGATGTAAGACTTTTGCCTTGAAGGAGGGTTGATAGGACCCACAAAATCCATACCCCAATTCTCAAATGGCTCAAGAGTCACCTAAGGTTGGAGAGGCATTTCCTCCCTTGGGGTTGGTTTCCCCATCCTTTGGCATCAATCACATTGGCTGATATATCTTCTGACATCTTGATGAAGAGTCGGCCAATAGTAGCCTGCTTGTAGAATTTTGAAGGCAGTCCTCTTGGCTGCAAAATGTCCTCCACAAGGCCCATCGTGACAAGTTAGGAGGATGTCAAAGACTTCCTCCTCCCTTACACAACGCCTTAAGATCTTATCAGGGCCAAGTTTGAACAAGTTGCCCCCGATCCAAGTGAATGAGGCACTTTTCCTCACGATTCTGCTCTTCTCCTTTGAGGATAAGTGCGGAGGGAATTGTGCGGAGACCAGATAGTTGGCTATATCAGCAAACCATGAGGAGAGTACTAAGATAGAAAATAGATGCTCATCTGGCATCTGGTCATCCACTATTTCTTCTTCACCTGCAGTCAAATTCACTCTAGACAAAAAGTCAACAACAACATTTTCTTTACCTAGTTTGTCAACGATGGTCAAATCAAACTGTTGCAACAAAAGTAACCATCTAATAATACAAGCATTCACATCAGGCTTATTCATTAAATATCTGATTACAGCATGGTCAGTATGTACAAATGTTTGATAGCTGGTGATATAGTGTCAGAACTTGTTCAGGGAATGGACCACAGCTAGGAACTCTTTCTCAGATACTGTATAATTCATTTCCACCTTGGATAAGTTTTTGTTGACAAAGTATATAGCATATGGGATTTTTTCTTCAACTTGTCCTAAGGCTGCCCCTATGGCTTTGTTCGAGGCATTAATGTGGATGTGGAAAGGTAGGGCCCAGTTTGGGCCTCTCAAAATTGGAGCAGACACCAACTTATCCTTCAATTCATTCAGAGCCTTCTGGCGATCATCCGACCATTTAAACTCAACATCTTTTGCTAAGAGGACAAACAATGGCGAGGCTAGCTTACTAAAGTCTTTAATGAATCTTCGGTAATATCCCGCTAAGCCTAGGAAACTTTGAACATCTCTCACATTCTGAGGAGGTGGGACCCTTTTGATGATAGCAACTTTGATGGGATCCACCTGTAACCCCTGGCGAGAAATGGTATGGCATAACATGGTCCCTTCAGTCACCAAGAACTCACATTTCTCAGGACTGAGGGACAGGTTCATCTCAATGCACTTGCTCAAAACTTTTCCCAAGTTGGATAAGGCTTCCTGGAAGCTAGACCTGTAAGGAGTAAAGTCATCCATATAGATTTCTACCAAATCATGGACCAACTCGGAAAAGATGCTTAATACAGCCCTCTAGAAAGTGGTAGGGGCATTACATAGCCCAAAGGGAAGGACGCGGTAGGAAAAGGTACCCCATGGACAAGTGAAAGTGGTCTTATATTGGTCCTCCGGGCTGATTTGGATTTGATTATACCCACTGAACCCATCTAGGAAAGAGAAAAACCTCTTCCCTGCCTGACCATCCAACACTTGATCTATGAAAGGTAAAGGGAAGTGGTCTTTCTTGGTGTCTTTGTTCAATTCTCTGTAGTCCACACAGATTCTCCATTTCCCATTTTTCTTGGGCAACAACACCAGAGGGGAAACCCATTCGCTATCCGAGATAGGGTAGATGAATCCTGCATCCAACAATTTTTGCACTTCTTCTTTAACAATGTCCTTGAGGGTTGGATTCATTCTCCTCTGAGGTTTCCTGACTGGTTTATAGTCCTCCTTGATGTAGATATGATGAGTACAGACTGAGGG
>APFE031305662.1:0-13396 GCA_000404065.3 Pinus taeda
AGAAGTGATAAATTTTTGGCCGCCTTATTTGATTACAATGGGGTATGTTATGACATTTTTGTAAAAGTGATAGAATTTCTAGATAAAACAAGGAAGAAGACACCTTTAGCAAAGAATCCATAAAATTTTGAAGAAAAAAAAAGGTAAGAAAAGCTAAAGAAGAAAAAATTTATGCTTGTACAAACTGCACTTCATATCCAAAACAAAGGAATCCAATGGTACATTGATAGTGAATTTTCAAGTCACTTGCGAGAGAAAGTATTTCACTTTGGAAAAAGTTCATGAAGGTAGTGTGATATTTGGAAATAATGCTACCACAAGGATAACTTGAAAAGGTACTCTTAGTCTCAATAATGGAAAAAGTTCATGAAGGTAGTGTGATATTTGGAAATAATGCCACCGCAAGGATAACTTGAAAAGGTACTCTTAGTCTCAATAATGGAAAGACTAAAACAACAATATCATATATGTTGAAGGTTTGAATCATAATTTTTTCATGTAAGTAAAATGTGTGATCAAGGACACATTCTCACATTTTATTGTCAAGGTTGTGAGATAAGGAAGTCATGCATAGGAAAATTAGTTGTATATACAAATAAAAAATAAAATAGTGTATATATTCTTAATGAGACAAAGGGAGAAAAATGTTGTATGATACTACTATATTAAAGCTAGTTATGACATATAAGAATGGGCCATATGAATTTTGATACTCGAGTGAAAATCAACACCAAAGAAGAAGTGAGAGACATGCTAAAGATTACAAAACCTTCAAACACTATTGACAGGTAGTGTTAGCATGGGAAGTAGATAAGAACAAGCTTTAAGAGAAATGAGTACTCAATAATGAAGCCACTGGAAGTTGTTCACACAAATATTTGTGGGCCTTCAAGGACACAAAGTATTCAAGGTGAAAATTACTTCATGTTTCTCATTGATGATTACTCAAGGATGACATGGGTTGCCTTCCTCAACAAAAACTAGATGCATTTGAGAAGTTTAAAGCTTTCAAATTCTTATTTGAAAATGAAACTAATTAAAAATCAAGTGCTTGAGATGAAATCAAGGAGGTGAATTTGTCTCAAATGAATTTGAAGAGTTTTGTGAGTCTTGTGGAATCAAAATACATTGTTTTAGTTACAAGAACTACACAATAGAATAGAGTGGCTGAAAGAAAGAACATAAACATACAAGAGATGGATAGAACAATGTTGGATGGATCAAAGCTATCAAACATGTTTTGGAGAGAAGCGGTTAGGACCATAGTCTACATTTTGAATAGAGGGTAAATAAAATTCAACAACAACAAAAACCTTATGAACTATGGAAGGATATATTACTAGCAATCAAATACTTCAAAGCTTTGGGGAGAAAGTGCTACATAAAGAGAGATGGCGAGGATTTAGGAAATTTTAACTCTAGAGTTGATGAATGTATCTTTCTTGGTTATTCATCAAGAGGTAAGGCTTATAGATGTTACGACAAAGCATTGCAAAAATTGTAGAAAGTACAAATGTTGAAATGGATGAAGCAATTCCTTAAAATGATAAATCACAAACAAATAAACATTCAGAAAAGATGAGTTGCAAGGAAGAAGAAAAAGAAGAAGAAGAAACAAAACATCAAGATACAAAGACAACATCAAGATTCATCCATAAGAATCAATAAGGATAATCTAATTATTGGTGATTAAGATACATGAGTGTGGCCTAGACACAGATTAGAAAGTGGATCATAACATGCACATCTATCCTTTCTATCTAAAATTGAGACTAATAATTTCGTAGAAGCTAGTGAAGACAAGAAATGGTTTGATGATATGAAAGAAGAGCTAAATTAAATTGAGAAGAGTGAGACATGGGAAATTGTTTCACGACCAAAAAATAAAAATGTGATTGACATCACATGGTTTGTTTTTAGAAACAAGTTGAATGAAGATGGTCAAGTAATAAGAAATAAAGCAAGTTTTGTTTGAAAAAACTATGCTCAAGTTGAAGGTATTGATTTTGAAGAAATATTTTCCCCCATTGGAATACTATAACCTATTAAAAAAATTTTGCCACTTACAAGTTTCAAGAACTTCGGATTCTATCAAATAGATGTCAATTTGGCCTTTCTCAATGGAAATCTAGAGGAAGAAGTATACACTGAACAATGAGAAGGGTTCTTATTATCAAAAAATAAGGATCATGTATGCAAATTGAAGAAAGCACTTTATAGGCTAAAGCAAGCTTCGAGAGCCTAGTGCTTAAGACTTAGCAAATATCTACAACAACAAGGATTCAAAAGAGGAATTACTAAAAATAATTTGTACATCAAGAAAGAAGGAGAAAATCAATTGATTATCGTGGTATATGTAGATGATATTATTTTTGGAGAGGGTATGAAAAAAATGTGCAAATAGTTAGTAATGCAAAATGCAAAAGGAATTTGAGATCTCTATGCTTAGTGAACAATTATTTTTTCTTAGTTTAAAGATTTATCAATCTAGCAAAGGAGTATTCATTTAACAAACCAAGTACATCAAGGAATATTGTGCATTGGTCAGCACACCCATGGTCATAGGTTGTAAATTGAGTAAATATGATGAATCTTGAGAAGAAAATAAAACATTGTACAAGTTAATGATTGGAAGCCTAGTATGTGACAACATCAAGGCCATACACTATGCAACTAGTAGGATTGGTTGCATAGTCTCAAGCTGCATCAAAATAAGCTCTATTGCAAGTAGTGAAAAGAAGATTCTTATATGAAGGGAACCCTTGAATTTGGCTTGTGGTACTAAAGAGGTGAATATTTTACTCTAGTAGAATATATGGATGCAGATTGGGTAGGGAGTGCTAGATGATAGGAAACATACAAGTGGAGGATCATTCTTTCTGGGCGACAATCTAGTGTCTCGATTGGTCAAGAAATAATCTTCAGTTTCTTGATCCAAAAGAGAGGCCAAGTATATATCATTAGCATCATGTTGCACATAAGTTCTTTTGATGAAGCAAACACTGAGAGATATTAAGGTAGAGTATGATCATCCAATTTCAACACTTTGTGACAACAAAAGCACAATAAATATTTCAAAAAATCACGTTATGCACTTGAAAAGAGAGTACATTGTAATCAAGTATCACTTCTTAAAAGAACAAGTAGTAGAACAAAATGTCAAGTTGAAACATATTGCCACCACAATGACAATGAAAAGTGTCTTCACTAGTGTGGGCTTAGATGAAGTTGAGTCTTCCTTCGATTTTGTGTACTTAACAATTGATTTCAAAAATTGGTGGAACCTAGGGTACTATTTTGTTAATTTCACCAAAGCTACTATGATATTATACAAATATTTCCATAATAAAATGTGGAAGGGTTCAAATCAAAAATGGTTTGTGAGATAATCTATGCACGCTTGTAGGGACTGGAGGTCTTAAACGAATAATTAAGATTAGATAAGTAGCCTTGTGGTATGCATCTCTGCAATCTAAATCCTATTAATGAAAAAGAAATGATGTTAATGATTTGCACTAGTTATGTTTTGTCTTCTGAATGAGCATTATGGGCTATGCGAGGTTGTCTAAGAAATGAAATGATAAATTTGGTTTTAATGGCTATATAGCCTTCATATTCTTGCTTTTGGATCCTTATCTTCTCCTATCATCTATTTTTAAGAGAATATGATTGTTAGATTTTAGTCTTGGTATTGGTTAATATTTCATCGTTTCTATAGGCCTTATCTTATATGAAGTTAAGACTAAGAAGATAGGGGAGGATGACTCCTCAACCCCGTGGAGAACTAGGATGGCTTGTTTTGGTATGAAAGGCCCTTTGTGAGTCTTAACAAGTGAGTTTGGTTAGGAGTGGTTAGATCAAAAAATATTTGAGTTAAATGTTTGTGGTAATTAGAAGGTCATTGTTGGTGTGGAATTAGGTGTAAGCGTAGAAGCCTTCATTTCAAAGAGGAGACTCAAAATAAGTATTTCTATCAAAATCGCTAAAATAAAGTACTATAGAGTTCACTAAGGAACTCTTGAATTCACGAAGGAACTCTTGAATTCACGAAGGAACTCTTGACTGGTGGAAGCCTCTTAAAGGGTTTGAAGTTTCCAGTAAGTGAAAGTGTTTGTCCATTTACGAGGCCAACTAGAGGTTTAAAAATCCATGATGTACACCTAATTGGATTGTTGATTAGTTGTAAGGATACACTAGATTGAGAGAGAAGGCATGGAGGCTTTAGAGGAGGAAAATTATATACAATGACTTCTTTGAATTCATTTGAGAATTGATCGGTTTATGCTTGAGATATGAAGTATATGGGTACCCCCATGGCTGGTGAAGGTCTCTATAGTTTCATGAAGTATCTATTAGGTAAACTTGACTTGGGGAAAGAGTCAATGTTGACTAGGTCAACAATAGTGGTTTTGGGTCCATGGTTTTTTGGTTTCCCATGGTTTTGTTCCCATGGATTTATGTGATGAAGCCTTTAAAAGGCTAGGTGAATACTTTATTGTAATGGGATAGGGGATGCCAATAGTGAAGGCTCACTTGGCTGGTTTGGCTAGGGTTCTGTCCAAGGTATAAAATGGAATTATGCTAGCTGGGTTTCTCCCTAGAGTTGGGGTTTTCCTAGGGTAAACATGGTGTTATGATTGCGCATTTGAGTTTTCTGGTTGTGTTAATGTTTATCTTAGTAAATTTGGTTTTCTCTCTAGTTAATTTTTAAGATGGTATCAGATCTGAGTGGGGCTTTAGGGGGATGCCTCTATTGCCAAGGGTTATTTTTTCCTAGTGAAAAATGTGAAGAATTGTGCCTATGTGTGACCGATGCATAAAGGATACTTGGAAAACCATTTTTTGAAGAGATTTGTGTAGACTATAGAGTGGAAAGTTATAGTTGAAGAAATTCGAAGGAACCCACCTCACTATGGAACATAGAGGAGAGGATCCATGTGGAGGCTGTGTAAAGTGCATGACTAGTTAGGAATAATTCAATGATGTAAAATTTTCATATCCCTACAGTAGGTACAAGACTTTCCAAAACATCTATCGCTGGCTAGAAGAACTTCACATGTACTTGATGTGGGAATTATCAAAATTCTCATTGGAAGCAAGTGCAAGCTAATGAAGGCAAGACATGTTATTGTAGAGGACAAAGCTCGATGTGGTTGAGACATTTATAAACACAACTAGAATGGGCCATTTGACTTACAGTATTCGAGTCAACTATGGTGGCCATGAGTGAATGAAATTATTAGCAATGAGATAAATGGGCCCATCAATATGGTTGTAGGAGAAATTAATGTGAGAAATGCATTAGTCGATAGTACTGTAGGGGATCAGGTGAAGGTACAACTAGGGATAGGGTCACATGAGGAGAGTCATAGTGAAAAGGAAGCATGGAACCTTCTTAGATATTCTATGGTAAACTACTATGGGAGTCTCATTGGAACGATTGTTGCAAAGGATCCTACCAATCACACCATCAGGATTTTATACCTTAAGGAGTGGAGTTTATACTCCAAGGAGAGAGTGATATTGTTGGGAATTATATGTTGCAGTTACAAATTTTCACACTTATTGGGAGCATGTGCTCCAATGCCCAACAACAATTGGTGAAGATCACAACGATGTCATAGAAGCTTGAGAATTCCTAGCATAGGACATCGTGAGTAGTGGAATGAAGAGATTATGGAACAATGTTGTATCGATTACAAAATACAACATGTGATAGAGATCGAGGGCTTGCATGTTTTATGCCATAGGAAATCATGGTCGAGAGCCATGGAAATATATGTCAAGGATGCTTGCAAGGGTTTGGAAAAATGTTTCAATGAGATAATAGTTTTATTGGTGAGATGTAGCCATGAAAATTATCTCTAAATAGAAGAGTATGAGGCTGGAAGCATGTTAAGGTGAGAGGATTGTAACATAAATGTTGGATCAATAAAAAAATGTCATAATGGAGTCAAATTTTCAAATTTCATGTAAATAGGCATACTATTGTAAGACCTCGTAAGGCATGCAGAACCCTGGGAAATTTCTAGTAAAATCTAGTGTTAGAACTAGGTGATAAGGAGCACGATAACTTGGGTATAGACTTTGAGGGGGACAAGGGATAGAGTGAACGAGGCTAACTCACTTGGATGATTTGGTTGGATTTGGTCAAGGGAAATCCCAAGTTAAGGTTTAAGGGGGGAATTGTTAGGTAAAATTGACTCAAGGAAAGAGTCAATGTTGATTAGGTCAACAGTAGTGGTTTTGAGCCCATGGTTTTTTGGTTTCCCATGGTTTTGTGCCCATGGATTCATGAGTGAAGCCTTTAGAAGCCTAGGTGAAGACTCTATTGTAATGGACCAAGGGATGTGAGTGGTGAAGGATCACTTGGCTGACTTGGCCAATGGTTTTGCCAACGAATCTAATGGAATTCCCTTAGCTGGGATTTTCCCAGTGTTCAGGTTTTCCAAGGGTAAACATGGTGTTATGTTTGCATGTTTGAGTTTTGTTGCTATGTTAATGTTTTTCTCAGTAAATTTGGTTTCATCTTGAGTTAATTTTTAATAGTATCTTGGGTAGCTTATATTCTTGTCAAATTTCTTCTAGTCTATAGACATAAACTAAGACTTTGACCCTACCTTTCTAACCTACTTTCCTTGGAAAAAATTCCGGGACTAATTATCGAAGGTTTCAAACCTTGGAATATGCTTGGAAGATTTATTAAAAGCATAGAAATTTGGGGATTGCCTTGAAAATTTAAGGATTAACTCATTAAATTTATAGAGTTATGTAGCAGATGTTTGGAAATTCAAGGATTGACCAATTGCATTTCTAGATCTGTATGGAACAAGTTTGTAAATTTGGGGATCAAGGTCATTGGTTTCATCCCTTGGTCAAATGGATGACACAGGGGCCATGACTTGGAGCTATTTGGAGGGAGTTTCAAGTTATAAAGTTATTATTATCAAGACATTTGGATATTCTGCCCTATCGGTTAGGTATTTGACTACCTAGAATCCCTGATACTAATAGAACCCACATTGTTGAACAATTAACAGAGATTGAAAGATTTTGGGACTGGTCAAGTGATGGATCAAGACATTCGGTATTTGGTGTTAGTTAAACCCCAAGAAACAATTGACATGAAACCACTGACACTAACAGAATATGACATATATGTCAATTAAAATAGACCAAATGTTTAGGGGATGAAAATTAATAGATATCAACAATCAAGCATTAGGCATATGGTGGTCATGTATCAAGAGAGAAAAACTCTGGTAGTTAGGGTTTAGTTAGGGTTTACTCTCTATACATAATAATCCTAATACAAATTCTATGTGAAAAATATGGTGATATGGAATTTCCATGAGGCATGCCATGTGGCAAGTAATGTGGTAAACTGACATGGTATAATATTTCCATGTCTCATCCATGTGGCAACTGACTTAGTGAGAATAAATGGTATGGCATGGATCAGATTGCACAACAGGAGGCCAAGTGATAGGAAATGGCTAGAGGTGACATGGGTGAATTTTTTTTAGATATTAGGATGTTGTTCCATTTAGTATCAAGTGTGAGGAGGTTGAGCATTGGTAGTTCAAAACTCTGATATTGGGCTTTCCTCCCGACAATTTCAAAGTCTAATAAGAGCTTGGTGTGGTAGATGTTGATGTGGTGAGTCAAAGTACACCCAAGAGGTTTCCATGTGTTAGCTATGTGGTCGGGGATGTTGTGAGGTGACATGTCAATATGATGTAGCGCCAAGGAAGATGCGTGATGATGTGGCATGTTTTTGTCTTGGAAAGCATTGAAACTGATGAACAAGTGGATCTTGAAGAAGAACTCATTTTGCCCTATTTGAAATAAAGAATATTAAGAAAAAAAAATTGAAACAAAAGGAATATCTATAGAAATATAAAGAGGAGTGTCATGATGCAAGATCAAAGATGTCATAAATCCTTGAAGAAAGATAATAGGGTATTATTAGCCTAAAGGTTCAACTACAAGAGGAAAAATATAGAAGAATTTTATGAGAGTCTAGTTGAAGGAAAAAGAAAAGAATTGCAAGAAGCTAGAAGATAAAATTGTTTCCTTAAGAAAGGAAATAGATAAGTCAACCGCTTAGTTGAATAGAGGCTTAAAGTTTTAAAAGAATACTAACACATTAGATGAAATCGTCATTTGTCAAAATTCACCATTCATTAAGATTGATCTTGTCTATGGTATGAATAAGAAGAATCCTAAAGAAAATTCAAATTATTTGGATAGAAAGCCACCAAAGAAACTAAATGAATGAAAATATAAAAGCTATGTTTATTTTCTCAAAATATCCATCTAAAATGAAGGAAACATGAATAAATAAAACGAATTTCTACATAAACTTGACCTTTCTCACAATGACAACATTGAAGAATTCATAAGATATTTTCCATCAAGGTGGTTTTCACAACTCGATACTAAAACTCCTTTATTGGTTAATGATTTTCCTGCAATCAATTTGGTCATAAAGCAATATATTGTAGAGCACATGCAAGAAATACTAACGCATGGAACAAAAATAGAAGTACTAATGGGTTTTCAAATAGAAGCTATAATTTTTTTGCCACCTTATTTGATTACAATGTTGTATGTTATGAGTGCAACAACATTGTCACGTAACACATTTTTGTAGAAGTGGTATTATAGAATCTACTAGACAAAACAAGGAAGAAGACACCCTTACCAAAGAATACACAAAATTTTGGAGAGAAAGGGGTAAGAAGAGCTAAAGAAGGAGAAATTTATGCTTGTACAAACTGCACTTCATACCCAAAAAAAAGGAATCCAATGGTACATTGATAGTGGATTTTCAAGCTGCGTGACAGGTCGCTAGAGAAATTTTTTCGCTTTGGAAAAATTTCATGAAGGTAGTGTGATATTTGTAAATAATTCTACTGCAAGGATAACTTGAAAAGGTACTCATAGTCTCAATAATGGAAAGACAAAAACAACAATGTCATATATGTTGAAAGTTTGAATCATAATTACTTTCATGTAAGTAAAATGTGTGATCAAGGACACATTCTCACATTTTATTATAAAGGTTGTGAGATAAGGAAGGCATGCATAGGAAATTTAGTTGCATATGCAAATAAAAAATAAAATAGTGTATATATCCTTAATGAGATAAAGGGAGAAAAATGTTATATGGTACAACTATATGAAAGCTAGTTATGAAATATAAGAATGGGCCATATGAACTTTGATACTCAAGTGAAAATCAACACCAAAGAAGAAGTGAGAGACATGCTAACGATTACAAAACCTTCAAACACTATTTGTGGGTAGTGTTAGCATGGGAGGTAGATAAGAACAAGCTTTAAGAGAAATGAGTACTCAATAATGAATCCACTGGAAGATGTTCATATAAATCTTTGTGGGCCTTCAAGAACACAAAGTCTACAAGGTGAAAATTACTTCATGTTGCTCATTGATGATTACTCAAGGATGACATGGGTTGCCTTCCTCAATGTAAATTAGACGCATTTGAGAAGTTTAAAGCTTTCAAATTCTTATTTGAAAATAAAACTAATTTAAAAATCAAGTACTTGAGATGAAATCAAGGAGGTGAATTTATCTCAAATGAACTTGAAGAGTCTTGTGAGTCTTGTGGAATAAAAAGACATTCTTTTAGTTACAAGAACTACGCAATAGAATAGAGTGGCAGAAAGGAAAAACATAAACATAAAAGCTGGATGGATCAAAGATATCAAACATGTTTTGGAGAGAAGCGGTGAGGACCATAGTCTACATTTTGAATAGACAGTAAATCAAATACAAAAACAAAAAAACACCTTATGAACTATAGAAGGATAGACTAGTAGCAGTCAAATACTTCAAAGCTTTCAGGAGAAAGTGCTACATAAAGAGAGATGACGAGGATTTAGGAAATTTTAACTCTAGAGTTGGTGAAGGTATATTTCTTGGTTATTCATCAAGATTGAAGGCGTATAGATGTTACAACAAATCATTGCAAAAATTGTAGAAAGTACAAACGTTTAAATGGATGAAGCAATTCCTTAAAATGAGAAATCACAAGCAAATAAACATTCAGAAAAGACGAGTTGCAAGGAAGAAGAAGAAGAAGAAACAAAACATCAAGATACAAAGACAACATCAATATTCATCCATAAGAATCATTAAGGAAAATCTAATTATTGGTGATTAAGATACATGAGTCCGGAATAGACAAAGATTAGCAAATGGACCATAACATGTACATTTCTCCTTTCTATCTAAAATTGAGACTAAGAATTTCATAGAAGCTAGTGAAGACAAGCAATGGTTTGATTATATGGAAGAAGAGCTAAATTAAATTGAGAAGAGTGAGACATGGGAAATTGTTTCAAGACCAAAAAATAAAAAAGTGATTGACACCATGTGGTTTGTTTTTAGAAACAATTTGAATGAAGATGGTGAAGTAATAAGAAATAAAGCAAGTTTAGTTTGAAAAGACTATGCTCAAGTTGAAGGTATTGATTTTGAAGAAATATTTGCCCCCATTGAAAGACTATAACCTATTAAATTATTTTTGGCACTTACAAGTTTCAAGAACCTCAGATTCTATCAAATAGATGTCAAATTGTCCTTTCTCAATGGAAATCTAGAGGAATAAGTATACATTGAACAATGAGAATGGTTCTTATTATAAAAAAATAAGGATCATGCATGCAAATTGAAGAAAACACTTTATGGGCTAAAGAAAGCTGCCAGAGCCTAGTGTTTAAGACTTAACAAATATCTAAACAATAAGGATTCAAAAGAGGAATTACTAAAACTAATCTCTACATCAAGAAAGAAGGATAAAATCAATTGATTATCGTGGTATATGTAGATGATATTATTTTTGGAGAGGGTATGAAAAAACGTGAAAAGAGTTAGTAATGGAAATGAAAAAGGAATTTGAGATCTCTATTCTGGGTGAACAATTATTTTTTCTTGGTTTAGAGATTTCTCAATCCAACAAAGGGCTATTCATTTAACAAACCAAGTACATCAAGGAATATTGTGCATTGGTCAGCACACCCATGGTCATAGGTTGTAAATTGAGTAAATATGATGAATCTTGAGAAGAAAATAAAACATTGTACAAGTTAATGATTGGAAGCCTACTATGTGACAACATCAAGGCCATAAATTATGAAACTAGTAGGATTGGTTACATAGTCTCAAGCTGCATCAAAATAAACTCTACTGCAAGTAGTGAAAAGAAGATTCCTATCTAAAGGGAACCCTTGAATTTGGCTTGTGGTACTCAAGAGGTGAATATTTTACTCTAGTAGCATATATGGATGCAGATTGGGTAGGGAGTGCTAGATGATAGGAAACGCACAAGTGGAGGAGCATTCTTTTTAGGCGACAATTTAGTGTCTCGATTGGTCAAGAAACAATCTTCAGTTTCTTCATCCAAAACAGAGGCCAATTATATATCATTATAATCATGTTGCACACAAGTTCTTTTGATGAAGAAAACACTAAGAGATATTAATGTAGAATATGATCATCCAATTTCAACACTTTGTGACAACAAAAACGCAATAAATATTTCAAAAGATCACGTTATGCACTTGAAAAGAGAGTACATTCTAATCAAGTATCACTTCTTAAGAGAACAAGTAGCAGAACAAAATGTCAAGTTGAAATATATTTCCACCACAGACCAGATTGAAGATAGTTTCACAAGACCTCTTCCCAAAGAGACATTTGAAAATTTGAGACAACAATGGGAGTAATATTTATCTCATCACTAAGTGATTAAGGAGAAGCACAAATTCAGGGAACGCCTCGGTGGATTATGTGTTTCATTGTGGGATTGCCATCAATGACGAAGGGGGAGATGATTGAAACAACTTTTGTCATTGATGTAAAAGGGATTATATTATTGATAGTATATATAAGTATCCAAGTATATTAAAAAATGTGTTACTTTGAAAAAGGAGTCAAAAAGTGAAATAGTGGTTTCAAACCCATGGTATATGAAGCTCATGGCATTTGGAAAAATGAAATAAAAAAGGGAATTAATTATTTAATTATTGAATTGATGTCACTTTTTGAATTAACATGTCTTTTAATGAAGGGTCATGATATCATGTAAAATGATTAAGCTTTGGAATGAAAATGTATGTGAATGAAAATGCAGTTTGTGGAGTCAACAAGTCATCTTGTCATTTTCTCTATAAATATTTCCTGGACTGCTTCAAATAGTAAAATATTGGGCATATTTAAGAGAGTTAAGGGGAACGTATGGTTAAAATTTTAGATTTTGGTTTGCTATGATTTTGGAAATATATGTTGTGGAAGTCAGCCTTTGTGATTGGTCTAAAAATCTGCCTCAAATGAGCCATCTCAAGATTTTTGCTATAACTTGTTTTCTACAATGTTTCAGACCATCAAATTTTAGGAGATAGAGGTGACATATCTCAATACATGTGGTAAATGTTTTGGGAATTGGTTTGTATTATTTTATGAGAAATTCCCTTTGGAAGTTAGGGTTCATGAATGTTCCTAATATTAGTTTTAAATAGGGCAAGTTGGAATTTTCACTATAACATTTTTTTTTTGGATGTTTCAAACCAAGAAATTTTGAGGAGACAAGGGAAATATCTTTAAGTACATGTTTTAGGCATTGTTTCATTACACTTAATGAGATATTACCTACGGAAGTTTGGGTTCTTTATTGCTCCTTAAATCAGTTTCAAATATGCTTGGAATTGTTTTTATAAATTATTTTTTGGGACTCTCCATATTGTAAAACTTTTAGAGGTCTAAGGAGGCATACATAAGTGCCTTAGGTAAAAGTTTCAGAATCATGTTTGAAAAATCAAATATGTGGCATGTTGTAAAAGTTCATTGTTGGGATGATACTAAAAGAAAGAAGCTTTGGGAGACTTGTCATAAATTTCATTCGTAGATTCAAATTTTAGTTGGACTTTATGAAATTCGAAGTAGTGAGAAAACTTAGTGAAGATGGAAAGAACAAAAAAGCTTGGTGAAGGTAGAAGCAAAAAGTAAACCATGTGAAGGAAAAAATAGCAGACATACTCAGTGAAGTATAAGTGTGTGCTCAACACATAAGCTTTACAACCATTTTTTTTTAAATTTGAAAAAATACCAAGATAACTTGATAATACTTATTTAGGAATTTTACAATAGAATGCACCTAATGATGATTTATTTACAAGATAAAAAGCGATAGAAACTTTTTCTACCCACAAATCTTGTTACAAATTGGCTTTACTTAACATGCTCCTTGCTCTTTCTAGAGGAGCCTCATTTATGTGTTTTACATACTAAAGAAAACTTCTTTTCCATTATGAATTTATTTTTAATTTTATAAAATTTTATATTAATTTAACCTATTCAAATTTATATT
>APFE031305663.1:0-33707 GCA_000404065.3 Pinus taeda
CTTCAGTCTAGCAATTTCAAAGTTTGCCAATTCCAACTTTCTTTTCAACTCTTCAACACTATCTTCTTCCTGAAGGGTAACTGCTTTACCTTTATCTTTCCTTCATGAGATTGTGTTATCTCCTCTGTTCCATATGCTCCTGGCAGTATCTCCTGTATGTCTTTGAAATTCCTCGTTATGGGTCTTCTTGGCCTAAAGACAAATTTATCAACCGGATCATTGAACTTGAGCTTTTTCGAGGCTTTATTTCTCTTAGCCTTGTCTTTTCCTGACTCTATCACATCTGCTTGAACCAAGGGAGACTCTTCAATATCAATTGCCTGCAATATGTCGTTAAGACTTCCCTTTGAAACCAGCGTGTCTTCAGTCACCACTGCTTTGCCCTTTTCCTTAGCTAATTGGCCTCTTGTCATTATTCTTTGTACTACTTCACCTGTAGGTGATTCAGGTGCACGCTCTCTAATTTGAATTTTCTCTTTCTAGGATTGTTGGGGTGTATCTTGGATTATCAGTGGCTTGGTGGGTCCCCTTACCTATTTCCTAGCCTTCACCTTTATAAACCTCCTGGATCTTGTTTCTGCCTGATGATCAATTGTTGCTGGCAAATATTTTGTATTTTGAGGACTAAGACCAGTCTCGTCCTTGTTCTTGAAACCAGACATGAAGATGAACGTGGGCCAGTCTCTACCTATCTTCTGGAGTTCATGCAGAACAATCAACTTAACCAATCCATGGTGGAACAATGTAGTCTCACAGGCCTCTTTCCTTAGCTGCACCTTGTCACACATTTTGCTTAGGCTACGAAATAAGTAGAAAGGTAAATCAATAGATGTCTTCCCTATGAAATGCAACAGAAGTTTAAAATGATATGAATACACCTTATTATATCTCCCTTCACAGGTAAGGTACCTCTTTATGCAGGTAAGCAAATTGGCATACGAATCCTTGACATAACTCATAGGAACAGACTTGTTTAAATCTGAGTTAAAGAACTTGTGCTTCAGAAATTCTTTGCATGGGGTCATATCAAATTTGAAATTCTTAAACCAAGTTTCTTGCCCCCTTGGAATCTCTGTAACTATGGATATTATGTCTGGTGAGACCTGTAGTTCAAGCATACCAACCTTTGAGTTTAGTCCTATGAAATTCAAGGCAAATTCCTTGGTGACTTGTGCATGACCTCCCTGGAGTTTCTTGCAAAACTTCCAGCATCCAGCTTGCTTGAATGCATGCTCAACTTCTTTGTTCTTCAAGGTTATGTCTAAACCTTTAGGTTCAATCCTCAAACACCTGCCTGACCTATGACTCTTTCTCTCTACAGACCCCTCCATGAATCTCCAGCGGAATGATATGTTTGATGACCTGCACTGTCTCAATCTTTGATCTCTGCCTCGCTTGATAGCTACCTCACTTGATAGCTGCCTCGCTTGATATGCAATGCATTCAAATTGAAAGTTTCTAGATTTTTCCCTTATGCAATGAATAGAATCATGATTAGGACTGTGAATACCTAGCTTTTCTTGGATCTTGCAATCTGAGTGTACCAGATTACCTGGCGTCTGTAATGATGGAGATAAGCAGTTGGACATGATAAGTGGAGTGTATAAGCTGATAGTGGATGATGCAACCATAACTGAACTTGAAATATTTTACAGTTAGGAAATATTTGTTGCGGATTGCACGAATCTCCGATTTCATAGCGCAGCCAATGCAAAATCTGGATTATGCGCTACGAAATCACCTAAAACATGTTGTGCTACGAAAACACCTAAAATTGACTTATGCGCTACAAAATCACCTAAAGAGATTTGTAGCACATAATAACCTTTGAACAAAGCTGACACATGGAAATTGTGTGAATTATGAGACTAGTGGTGAATGAGAATGCATAGTAGACTCCTAAGACTCATACTCTAAGGCAAACAAAAACTCAAACCTAGACTAGCACCGAATCTTTACCATCAAACTAATTTGAGTAGTTTGGGAATTAGAATTCTTAAGTGATAAAAGACCCTACTAAGATCACAATTATCATTAATTTGGAGGCGCCAAGGAGTGTTAGACAGCTGCATGCAACATTGGGTCACACTGGATATGATCAAAAGTTTATCAAGAGTTATGCTCAGATTACCGCGCCGATGGAAAAGTTGTTGAAGAAGGATGCTACATTCTGTTGGAATGAAGAATGTCAGTAGATTCTGGATGTATTAAAGGAGAATATGGTCACCATGTTGATCCTAGTCTTCCTAGATTTGAAGAAGGACTTTCATGTGCATGTGGATGTGTCATGCATTTCACTGGGGGTAGTGCTGACATAGGCCGGTGAAGGAGAATTAGATCAATCAATAGAATTTGCAAGCAAGAAGCTGTCTAAGGCTGAAAAAAATTACTCGACGACAGAGCGTGAAGGGTTGGCTATGGTGTCCGTGCTCTAGAAGTTCAAGAACTACCCTCTAGGTGAACACTTTAAGACATATATAGACCATTATGCATTAAAATACCTAGTCAAAAAGCCTGTGTTAGGGGGGAAATATGTAGATGGTTGTTGTTGTTTCAAGAGCATGATTTTGAATTAATTGTGAAGCGAGGGAGATTGAATGTAGGGACAGATCATTAGTCGCACATTGAGACAAGAGAGGAGCCTACAAATTTAGAGGAGGGACTACCTGGCGTGTAGGTCTTTGTGGTGTAAATAGCAGACAATTATTTTGCAAACATTATCCACTTCCTAACTATAGGGATGGCTCTAGAGGGATACACAAGTCAATAAAAGAAGAGTTAGTAGTCCACGTGGCAGAATTTTTTGTGATTGCAAGCCACTTGTATAAGATCGGATCAAACAAGATACTACGACGTTATGTGTTGTTGATGCCTCTAAATTCGCTGCAACAACATTGGGGGATAACCACCGAGTCTAGCCCATAATACAATTACTTTTCCGTTTGATATGTTGGCTCTGACTAGATAATATGGGATCAGTTTCCCTATAAAGATGTGTTTAAGATGAGTGTGTGTTTAAAATATGTGAAAGTATGATAGATGGTTTGAATGATAATACTTTTGAAAATATACTAATATGGCTATATATATTTAACCTAGTTAACTCAATATCTATGCAATTTATGATGACTTCAGGTAATCAATCACTAATAAAGAGTAAACGATCAATTTACAGAAGTGAATCATGAACAATGATTACTTCAAATAAAGTAATATAAAATAGATCGCATCTCATAATAACATTAATTGCCAGCATACATGTTCAAGATATCAATTCCAGAATTACTCAGAAGTGATATAAATGTAGAATTGAATGGACAGTCACATATACAACAATATTGAATCAAAAGATTGTTAAACTGCCTAACATGAAACAAAATTACATAGATATAAGTACCATATGTATTTGAACGTGCTATTGAAGTAATAGTCTGGTTAGGTCATTCTTATTTTTGAAAACTCCAAAAAAAATACATAAATGCAAGTCCTTTTGAAGTCTGCTTATGCAAAAAAGTTTGAACATTAATCCTTGCTCTCTACAAAAAATAAATTAAGAAGTGCAAAAGTGCTCTCTTCTTCAAACCAATTTTTAATACAAATTTAGGACCCTCTCTCAAATGACATGAAAGGGTCTTTATAGTGAAAATAAAAACAAATTGTTCATAAAAGATGCTTTTAGTGGTTGTAATAGCCTCTCTAAAAATATGGGATTTTATGACAAAAATAGAATTACAAATAACTTGAAAAGATGCATTGCATCTATCATTCGTTATGTGGCTTTAATTGACAATCTCGAGCATTCTTTGGACTTTTGTTGGATGACACATCTTGGCATGCAATTGACCTGTGTACACCACATCTGAGAGTTTAGGTATCATGCGATCGACTGCATCTGCAAGACATTTGACTGTCATTTGTTGGCTATACGGTTTGACCAAATAGATCCAATGCGTATCCCAATTGAGGCCTTTTAATTTTTTGAGTTTTTCTTCTCTGGTGTTTGAATCTTGCTTCCATTGTTTTTCCAATGCTTTTGCCTTAGGAATATTTTTAGGAGTGCACTCAAAAATTAATTTGGCGCTGTGTAAATTATAATTTATTAATTCAATGACATTATTCCTTGTTTCCCTGACCCTTGAAGTTGCTCTTTCTACTTTGATCAGTTGTGTCTCCCATTCTGAGAAAAATATCTGTTTATGAGATTCTTCAATCACTGGTAATTTAATAATGCTTCCCTTTTTTGTGTTTTTCCAAGAGATATAATATGTAATATTGTCATTTGCTTCCTCGAAATCTAATCTATAATTGACCTCTTGGTCTACCAACGTGTTGGTTTTGATGAAAATGGATGAATGAGGGATATCTTTTGGCAGAGTTGGGTTAGCTGTTGAGATAAAAAATTATTTATTGCTAGGGCTTCCTTTATAAACTCTTTAACTTTAGGATTTTCTTTGAACTGATCTATCAAGAGTTGTAGTTGCCTTATTTGCTCATCCTTAGCTTTAATCTCTTCATGATGCACCAGTTTTAGTTGTTCAAATTCTTGGGATAGCTGTTGTTGTCTTTCAATTGCCTGCTGATTAATCCTTTGTTACTCGGCCTTTAGTTGATCTTCAATTTGTTTAATCTTTTGATATTTTTCCTTGATCAATATATTAACTTCAGTTTCTTTATCGATCATGGTAGCTATGGATGCACCTGTGAACTGAGATAGTTTAGCCAAGCCTTCAGAGGGATCAGCTTCTGAATCTTTCCAAATGACATTCATGTTTTCATCTTGAGAGATAGTTGCCAATACTTGGTCTATTTTCCTATTCTCCCTCTGCCCTTTGACTACAACCCTGTGTTTAGGGCTATAAAACACATATAACAGTGGGATTTCATCAATACTCAATATAATCTCTGATGAAGGATTCTAAGGGATTATCTTGACTTCCCTCGCAATTGAATCCTTGGTGGATGCCTTTTCAACCACAAGATCATGAACTATGGCCTGTTGTGCTAAGGGAGATTGCGGCATGATAACATTTTGGGTATCACTTTGACCCTTAATCTGAAGGTAAAATTGATCACATTCTTTGATTAACACCGGATCAATGTGAACATTTGTGTCCAACTGTTCACTGGTTTTCTTGCTTGTCTCAACCTCACCCGAAGTTTTATCTATGTCCTGCTCTGTGATTTGCCCTGTTTGATGGATGGCTTGTGTAGTGTTTAATAAGTCCAGTGGTACTCACTGAAGCCTTTCTACCTTGTACTAAATAAATTGGCCCATTTTTCCTGGTCCCAGTTTGATTTTTGTGAGATGGCTGACTTGCACAAATGTCTCTGTTGATTTGAAGAAGTCATCGAATTCATCTTTTTCATGGATGAATTTCTTAACCTTTACCTGAGTAGTAAAATTATAAGCTTATTCGGGTCATATTGTCTTCTGGGAATAACAACTAGGTTCAAACTCCTTATTTTCTCAGCTTTAGCTTGTGCATGCTTGTAGAGATGCAACGAATAGATATCACATTGGATCAGAAAGGTGGGCAATAACTATTTCTTGGTGCCTTTGAGATTTTTTGTAAGGCCCTTTTCAACCATCTAACATGCTATTTCCCTAGCTAGTAGTTTATCCAAGACATATAGAGGAAGGACATGCAGATTAGTGATACTACCATGTTATTGGGAAATCTAGGGTCTATGCAGAGCTGCTAGTCCCACTAAGACAAGTAGCTATCTTAGAAACAAACAGATTAAAGTTACTTTTGTTTTCCTTTACAAGAAGTATATAGGAGAGGAGAAAAGAATAGCAACCTCAATCTTTCGCTTGGTTCCTTGCTTGTTCCTTCTCCTATCTGACGGATCTTTGCCACTTCTTCCTTGATTACTCCGCTTCAAAGAGTACCTGTAAAGTCAAAGTAGCATAATACCTTCAAAGTGTAGAGATCTACAATCATAAACAATATAGGACTAAACATATATTGACCACACAAATGCATATATTATCAGACATACAAGAATGTGGAGGAAAACTTGAATAGATTTATTGATATTAAGATTAGAAGAGAGGATTACAACCCATTGATCTGACCCAACGTCATCCTCCCAGCATGAAAACCCTTCTTCACCTCATGAAAAGCTTAGGTCACCCAACACTATGATGTTCCACCAAGAAACCAACAACACTTCGTTACAAGATGCAAAATTCCAGCCTCTAACCTCTGGATCTCTGAGATGAGGGATCCATATATAGATATTTGCAGAGGTGTGAGTCAGTTCTGGGTTTTTGATTAGTGTCATTCCACTGATAGTTCTTGGCTCCACTTGGAGATTTCATTGATCTCTTACTCATCCGTGGGCGAATTCTAAGAGGCAAGTGTCATATGAGAAGTTTCTAGAATATTCCTTGATCATCCACTTAGCAAATGTCTCTGCCATTTGTCTATTATTGCTCATTGCACCCTATAGAAGGACTTTTCAGTCTGCATCGCACCTCCCGTGTGTAGTAGGTGCGATGCATCGCACTCTAACCATGGATCAAGTGACATGGTCCAGTTTTGACCAGTTCTGAGTAGTTTTTCATGGAGAACTTCTGGGAGATGATGTAATCAGCTGACCTTGCTCCTTTAGGGTATGAAACAAAACTTTTAGGGACTTAGAAGCCCTTGGTTTATGGACATATATGATTTGGGTTTCAGTGCCCAAATATGTCTATAACATACCATAAACCATAACGTATGTAAACAATTCTTCCCCAAACCAGCTGCCAATTGAAGTTAGAGTGATGTTGGCTTCCTCAGACAACCGAGGGGCTGGTCTATTAAAGATGGCCCGATGAATGGGTAGGATGAAGCCATGGAAAATTTTGTAAAAATGTTTCTTATATTGATTTTGCTATAGGTCTTTATGGTAAATATGGATAGGGGTTGGGTCTTGCACAGTCCATTTCCATCCCATGATAGGAAAATTAGAGTTAAAACAAATGTTGTCAACTATATATGTGCTCATATAAAATGGGGGAACCACTCGGGTGGTAACAAACCTGTTCTTCCTATAATCAAGTATTTGGATAGCCATTTTATCTGATATAATGGTTACCCAATCCATCACATAAGAATTCAAAGTCGCTTCTATTAAGGGAACCATTTCGATGGAAAACTTAGCGGAATTGGGGCTTCCAGATAATCTACACATCATTGTGATAACATAACAATATTGAGACGCTAGAGAGTCCACATAATACATATTGGATGACTCGTGCTTGTGTTTGTTAGGGAAATGCCTCCATTGTTTGATGGGGTTAGATTCTACTTGATTTTCCTTCGTGAAAGCTTCAAGGAATGATTTGTTGTAGCACTTTTGTGGCTCTAGCAAATGATACATTTTCTTGAAATCCTCGGGCTTGAAGGACCCAAATATTTTCCCATCAGATGTGAAGAGTGTTCTACTGTTATGTTTATACCTTCAACTACCCATTTTACCATGTCATTGTATGGCAAAATCTTTGCGTGGGCTGCTATTTGGTGAAGGAAAGAATCGGCTAAATCACTAAGTGTATTCTCTGACTTTGCAGGTCTGTCAGCCATTGCCAATCCTTCTTTTCCCTTTGGGTTTTCCTTTTCCAACATCTCATATATTCCTTCCCATGAAATATTCCCACAGTCATGGCATGTCATATCTGAGATTAACACAATCTTTTCCATTCCTTCGGCTACTGCAGGGGAAGCTTTCATCTTTCAGACCTTCTTTGTCATTTTAGTTGGCTGCATACTTCCATATTCAAACTGCAATATATGAAACAAAAAAGAGCAATAAACTTAAAACCTTCAGAGTGGCTAATGTTTG
Source organism: Pinus taeda (assembly GCA_000404065.3). Taxonomy (NCBI): domain Eukaryota; kingdom Viridiplantae; phylum Streptophyta; class Pinopsida; order Pinales; family Pinaceae; genus Pinus; species Pinus taeda. Next base: position 7,834 of record APFE031305663.1, read on the forward strand.
AATGGATAGTGGTGATGATAGTACAGTCGAAGATCAGGGCAGGAGCATTTGGTGCGAAATATTTCGTATTATGAATTAATTTTAACACACAAGACGAAATCCTTGAAGGACCGAAGTCATTAGTGTTCTTAATGCTTCACCATATTGAATGACATCAAGCTTAAATGATTCAATAAATAGATCGCATCGCATTATTCCCAAGGCCTAATTAGAACGTGTGCCATCAATCTGTTGATTTTGTGATGAGTGATTTCAATATATATTCTTTTAATATTTTGAGAGCCATCGCATATCGCAAATTGGGAGGTGTAAGAGCCATGTTCTAAAAGCCTTTAGAATTTATGCATTTGCGATGCATGATGACTTGCCACAAAGATTTGGGGAAATCCTTAGTTACCCACCCGCATAATTTTTTATTTTTATTATCGCTTTATTTATTTTTAACATCACATCGCATTCCCCCAAAGTGAGTCCTATCTATTTCTGTCGGGATTACGATATGTGATCAATACATATCACATCGCAAGTTTTCAAGTGTGGCTTAATATGGGTTTTAGAGATATGCGAGATGCGAGAATCTTATCACATCGCAAAGTTTCAATGGCCCATTATAGCTTATTTGTTGGAATTGGCGATATGCGATATGCGATAGTTTCATCGCAATCACATGTTCAACAATGAATTGTTTTAAGAAACCTAAAATATAGGATTGTGTGGTAACTTCACAATTCTACACTAATATTTAGATTGAATGCTTTTGGCCTTAAGCACATGTGATGTGTTTCATTTTTAGAGGGTTTTTTGAAGCACTTTTATTTAAAAAGTGAGAAACAAAGAAATTGATTTATATATAAATATTTTATTGCTTTTTATAAATTAAAGGGACCCTATTTCCATATTAGCATATAAGAATAAAATTATGAAAAAATTGAAATGGGGGGGTTGTTGTATAGCACAACAATTGGTGATTCACTGAAAGAACTAGATATCTCTGAATAAAAAGATGAAATTTCTAACACTTTCTTTAGTACAAACAATTGAGGAAAAGGAGGCTATTTTGAAATGTACTAGAAAGAACAAAATTACTCTGAATAAGAAAAAATTGATCAGTTTTGCAATTTCTTTTGCAAACCCTTATTATTAATGAAAACATTTATAGCTTCTTCAAGCCTTGATTGGTTGTTAAAGATAAAGTTGGGGGTTTCTTCAACTTAGCTTTTGGATTTACTCTTTTTTCATAGGTAGAGCCACTGCTACCAATGTCTATAGTCTCGACAGGGTTACCTTTTAACCATCAATTACTCATTATCTGATGCAGGAGCATCAAGACCCTCTTCAGTTGTAAATATGGAATAAAAAAGGGGGGTGTGATTATTTTAAATATTTTATTATTTTTAATTTTAATAGGGAGTGTTTTAGGCATAAAAGTAATAGATGGGGATAAGGAAGGCTTTTCTATTTTAGAATAGGAAAAAAGATGGGAAAAAGCCTCAAGATGCTTTTTACCATGTGTATGCATTGCATGTAGACTCTTAGAGCTTTTCGTTGAGTGATTCTAGATCATGCTAAGTTTTATAAATTATGTAGCCTCAAAGGCATTGGGAATAGAGTGAGAGAGAAGGAGTGAGAATGAAGAATGAGAGGCCATGAATAAGCCATGAATTCTCTTGTAAATATTTTATTTTTTTCTGAATATTATCTCAATTCTTGTTGTGTGGATTTTCAGTTTTATATATTGTGTAAGGCCCTATGGTTAGTTTTAAGATTATATGCATGAGAGAAGAAAGATCCTGGTTATTGCAGGTTACCCCTTCATCATAAGTGGTATCAGAGCGGGAACAACTTTCTTTGAATGTTCAGTGTTTTTTGTTAATTGCATGTGATGATTTTTCAGACTGATAAGTATTGACTTACAGGAATAGTGAAGAAATCTCAGCGGGAAGAAGGAGAAGTGAATGTGGCAGAACCTGAAGATTCAACAGAGGTTGAATAAAGTTGCAGATGAGGGAAGCCTACGTGAGCAGTGGAGGATGCTCAAAAGGTTCCAGCAGAGGAACTATGATTACCAAAAGACCAGATCCGGAGGAAAAGACTGGTGAGGTAAGTGGCAGCAAGAGAGTTTGCTGTGGCAGAGGCTTCATGCAACACATAGCTGAAGAACTTATGGCGATGGAGAAGGCTACTGAAAGTCATAAAGGAGACAGAGGAAGAGGTTCGGAGAAATGCCACAGAGATGAGGTGACTGGTGGAGTGCGAGAAAGAGAGATTGCAGAAATAAAGGCACAGTTACAGGTACTAGAAGAACGACTGCAAGAGCAGGAAAAGCAGAAAGGAAAATGGCTCTTCCCACTGAAGGGAAAGAGAGTGATTTGGCGACAATTGCAGAGGAGGTTGAGGCAAATTCTCATTGCCTTGTTGAAAAAAGGACTTAGAGTTCTTGCGCCAGAGTTGGAGTTGGAAAATCCCATATGCAGATATGTTAAAAGGAAAGTGCTCAAGAAAGCAGTCAAGACTAAAAAGTCTTGTGGTTTTAAAGCTGATGAATTGTGTATGTTTGCAGGTGTTGAGGAGGATGTGCCATCTTATGAAATTGTTACAGCACAAGAAGTTCTTGTGGATGCGGAAGAAGTGAATCAGTCTGAAGCGTGGATAAGGGAAGTAACAGTTGATACTGTTGAACATTTTGTGCAAACTGAGAGTTTATATGCAGGTGATGAGATGGTAATAACAGGAAGCTTGGATTGTAAAAGTATTGAAGATTGCACATAAATCTTCTCAAAGGAGATGACAGGTTTATGGCAGGAGTTAAATGTTCTAGAGAAGAGACTAGAAGTACAGAGGATAAGAATTCAGAATATAAAGGCAGAGATGAATGAAGATAAAGAGGTTTATGAACCAGAATACAGATGCATTCTCAGAGAAGATGTTGTTGGGGATAGACTGAGTGATAATCTCAAGAATGATTGGGATTGGTACACTGAAATGCTGGCAGAGGGAAATGAGGCACTGAGGCCTTATGAATTTTTTTCTAACAAGTGTTTTGTGAATGCAGGTATTGTTGCAGAACATTTGACTCAGTTGAGAAGAGAAGAAGTTTTATGTTCCAGAGGACAAGAGGGGATGGATGATCGGGTGGCAGTCAGAACAGAAACAAGCATAGAAGTAAGAAATCAGCAGTCTGAAGATTTATTGGACAAGGAAATTGAATTAATCAGAAGAATCATGTTGAAAGTGTCTCAAAGGAAGACATCAGCAAGGATGAGAAGCAGCAGAAGCAGCAGTAAAATAAAGACAGTAGAAGATTGTGAAAGTGCAGCTAGTGGAGCGAAGCAGCATAAAGTGTGGAGACCTGGAGAAGAACAACAAACAAAAGCAGCGGCAAATGGAAACTTGCAGAACAAAGTATGGGATCCAGGCACATGATCAGGAGATCATGATTAATTTTAAGGTTGGGTGTATGATGCAGGAGCATCAAGACCCTCTTCAGTTGTAGTTTGTAAATAATGGAATAAAAAAGGGGGGTGTGATTATTTTAAATATTTTGTTATTTTTAATTTTAATAGGGAGTGTTTTAGGCATAAAAGCAATAGATGGGGATAAGGAAGGCTTTTCTATTTTAGAACAGGGAAAAAGATGAGAAAAAGCCTCAAGATTCTTTTTACCATGTGTATGCATTGCATGTAGACTCTTAGAGCTTTTCGTTGAGTGATTCTAGATCATGCTAAGTTTTATAAATTATGTAGCCTCAAAGGCATTGGGAATAGAGTGAGAGAGAAGGAGTGAGAATGAAGAATGAGAGGCCATGAATAGGCCATGAATTCTCTTGTAAATATTTTATTTTTTTCTGAATATTATCTCAATTCTTGTTGTGTGGATTTTCAGTTTTATATATTGTGTAAGGCCCTATGGTTAGTTTTAAGCTTATATGCATGAGAGAAGAAAGATCCTGGTTATTGCAGGTTACCCCTGCATCATTATCCCACCCATCTAAGAAAATAATCTTTTAGAGATAAATTCAGAAAGATATATCTAGATATATTTGCATTTTTTATTTTTTTACTCTTTTCTTTTTCCTTTTCTGGATAAAATCCATTGTCCTAGTTTGGGCACCAGAAGATGACAATGCCATTCATTATTGTAATTGAACTGAACAAGCTGGCTTGTAATGAGACCCCTTGTCTTATGATTATAAGCCATTACCCTAATTTGGTATGTGGTATTGGTAATGTCAGTTCAAATATTTCCCTATGATCACGGTAAGCAGACTCGTAAGAGACCTCTTATCTTTTAAATGAAATATATTTCAGAATTACACCCTAAAAAACCATAATCCTAATGGATGGGGTGAATCTTCGTCTCCTTAAGAGTTATTGGATGACAATTATAGAGATGTAGATGCTTAGTCATAGAAAGTCTTTACATTTTACAAAATAACCTCTCTCAACTGATACAACTTAAAATGATTCACTACGCTTTCTTGGTTTGAAATATTTCACAATTTCAAACATCTCAAAGTTTTATGATGTTTATCTAATTTTCGAAAACTGTAATTACTTCCTTAAAAGTTTCTACTTTCTGAAAGTGGATATTCACAATATGTTTTCAAAGATATTTCAATAGTATAAAGCCAATGGTAGACTATTTACAACATTATTGAAAGGAATTAAAATTTTCGTAAAAAGAATATGTACATATAAGAAGGAGTTACCTCCTTAGGGAAATAATTTCTTTAAGATAAACCCATTCACAGGAAGAGAATATTTCTTTCTTGATAAGTCTTGCAGTAAAAACGTTGATGAGCCTACCTTTTCGATGATCTGAAGTGGCCTAAACCACATTTTCTAAAATTTGTTATGTTTACCTTTGTCTTCATGTGCTTTGTCCCATTTCAAAATGAGATCACCAATTTTTAATGTTTTTGAGCCAATTGAACTTGCATCAAAAGAAGATTTAATGACTTGCTGATGTTTAGCATGAGTAGTTTTGGCTTTTTCTCTTTCCTCATCTAATTTAAGAATTTGATCACACCTTAATTGAATAGAGGAAGGAGTTTCTTCGATGAATTCTACTAGGGCTAGTGATGGGATGGTTATATTTGGTGGAATAGCAGCTCCTTTACCATACATTAAGTTAAAATGAGAAGTACCAATTGAGGTCTTTTGGGTTATACGATCTGCCCATAGTGCAAATATTAAAGATTTATGCCAATTCTTTTGGTTTTGATCAACAATCCTTTTAATAATCCTCATGAGATTTTTGTTCGTTGACTCTGCTAAGCCATTTCCTTGTGGATAGTAATTTGCAGAGTATTTTAACTTAAAACCTCTCTTAAGAGCAAATTCGACTATACTATTTCAAGAAAAATAAGATGCATTATAAAAAATAAGCGCATTAGGTAAACCAAACTTGGTGATAATGAAATGTTCAATAAATTCAATAATCGCATTAGTATTTGCTACCTTTAGTGGAATTGCTTCTACCCACTTTGTGAAGTAGTCGGTGGCTGTAAGGATATATTTGTGTTGCTTGGAAGATTGAGGAACAATTTCTCCTATTATATCAAGCCCCCACTGCTCGAATGGTTGCTCAATATTAACTGGCTGTAAAGGAAAGGTTGATTTCCTTTGCCTCCCACTAGCAGTTTGGCATATTTTACATTTCCTCACATAGTCATGGGTATCTTTGAACAAAGTTAGCCGATAATACCCAGCATGTAGTATTTTGTGTGTTGTAGTGTCTCCTCCAAAATTTCCATCAACTAGGCCATCATGCAATTCCTGTAAAACCTTTTGTGCTTCAGATTTTTCAAGGCATCCTAATAGAATAGAATCATAATTTCTCCTAAATAACACATTATCAACAATTTCATAGTGTTTGGCTTTTAACCTTAAAGCACATTTTTTTTGTAGTTGAACTCAGGGGGAGCATATCCATTTCTTAAGTAAAAAATCAGATCAGCATATTGAGATTTAGAATCAATTATATTTATCTCATTTACTTGTGCAGTACCACCTTAATCTTCATGATCTGGTATATTGGAAGCTCCTACTAACAACCTGCAAAAACCTTGTCCTCTAATAATTTTTGCTAGCTTAATGTCAATATCATATTCTTGTAAAACTATTACCCAGTTAGCTCTTTTCTCTCATATTTCTCTTTGAATTAGAAATTACCTCACTATAGAGAATGGGACTATTACTTTTGTATGTGTTTTTAGGAGAAAAGGTCTAAAATGTTTAACAGACTTAAACATAGGGAAGGCTTGTTTCTCGACTTCTGAATAATTAATTTCAGCACCTTGTAAATTGGAACTAAAGAAAGATATGGGTGCTTCCACTTGCTAATCATTAATTTGTGTTAAGACAACAGCATAAGATGATTCAATGCCAAAGTATACAAAATAAAATGAATAGAAAAATTCAAAGTATTCAATGCAGGAGCATTAATGATTGCTTGTTTGATCGAATCAAAAGCTTCTCTTTCGTTATGTCCCCATTTGAAAACTAATTTTTTCTTAATCATGGATTGCAAGCGTAAAACAATATGAGAAAAATCAGGAATGATTTTTTTCACAAAATTTATCTGTCCTAAGAAAGATTGCATAGATTTCTTATTATGTGGCAAAGGGATATCATAAATCTATTTTATCCTATCTGGATCAATGTATATGCCATTTTTGGATACAATAAACCCTAACGGTTTACCTTCATTAAGAGAAAATAATGATTTCTTGGGATTTAAGGAAATCCCATACTTTTTGCAACGTTCAAAGATCTACTTTAAATCATGCAAATGGTTGCCCTTTTTCTTAGAGTAAATAGTTATGTCATCTAAGTAAACAATGACTATTTTATTGATCAAACCTTTGAAAGCTATATCCATGGCTCCTTGGAAAGTAGCTCCATCATATGTTCCCCATTTGGTTCTGAATGTAGTCTTTAATATATCATTTGGATGTACCAGGATCTGATTATACCCTGAAAAACCAGCAAGGAAAGACATTAACTCAGAGCCAGCTACTAATTGAAGTATCTATTCCATTCTTGGTAATGGGAAATTATCCTTTTGGCATGCTTTGTTGAGATTTCTAAAATATATACAAATACTAATATTGCCATTCTTTTTCCTAACATGTACCAAATTTGAGACCCATTTCGAATGTCTAATAGCAATGATTATTTTGGCTTTAAGGAGTTTATTCAAATCTGTTTTGATTTGACTCTCAAGATTGGGGTGAATTTTCCTTAATTTCTGTTGTACTAATTTCTCCTTAGAAATCATTGGAATTGTATGTTGAATAATAGAGGTATCATAGGTATTCAGATCCTCATAATTCCAAGAAAAAACATTTTTGTATTTCTTCAATAATTGGATGAAAGAAAATCTTTCAACAGGTGAAAGTCCAAGCCTTAGATTAAAATTTTGTGGTTTGGTATCTGTACCAAGGTTTACTAATTCAAACCTTAAAGTTGAACTTTAAAGTTTTGCAGTAGTGACGTTTTTGAATCTATCCTTAATATCATAAAGATCTTCCAGTTTAACCACGGATTTAGGAATATGATTCTCTTTGAATTTCTATTTTAATTGAAGATCATGATCGCTTTCATGAATGATTTGATCATCATAAGATCCTTCATATGTCAAGAGATTTAGGATACCCCCATCATGATTGAACACACATCAATTGATGACATTATTTGGGACAGATGGCTGAAAAATTAATTCAATAGAAAATTTATCTGGACTATAATCCTCAGATGGAAGGAGTTTAGAAGCAATGCTAGCCAGGAGATCTGCTGCTGCATTCTGTGATCTAGGAATAGGAGAAATATCAAATGCCAGAAAATGAGTTATAAGATCTTGAAAAGGTGATTGATAATGTTTCAAATTCCTTGAAAGACAATGGATAGTATTTCTCACTTGTTTAATGACAAATTTAGAATCACCAAATACTTTTAGATATTGGTTATTTAGGCCTATTGCTTTATAAAGACCTTGAATCAATGCTTCATACTCTGCAGTATTGTTGGTACACTCAAAGTCTAATCTACATGATAACATCATCTTTTCTCCTTCAGTATTGACTAAAATATATCCTACTCTTGCACCGTCATTGGATTTAGATCCATAAAAATACAAAAACCAAAATAAAGACTTATTTATAGGTTTATCTACAAGTTCATCTATAACACTAACACACTTGAAGTATTGGTACGGAAGAAATTTTAAACTTGTGATATCACATTATTAACAGAAAAAGGAGATTGTTGAGCGTTGAAGTTCCCAAAAGATGATTCAGCCGAATAATTTCCATTAAAGGCTACATGTTGATTTTCTTCTTCGAATTTAGTTACTGTGTGAGTCAACTGTTTTTCATGGTCAATTCTGATTTGATTTGGATTTCCATTATAGGGAAGCCACATGTGAGACCAATCAGTTGAAATATAACCATGAATTTTTTCAAACAAATCTCTGCTAAGAATTAAACCATAAAACTTAAGGATGTCAGCAATTAATATATCAATTCTTTGAACAACCCTTGGATCAGTAGATAATCTAATAGTAACTAAATTTATTTCTCCTAAAACTTGAACCTTAGTTCGATCTAATTGAACAATGTGGAATGTAGATTTATGGGGTTCAATATTTAATTTGGAGCAAACTGATGCTGGAATTATATTTGATGAAGCCCGTAAATCAATCAAGTAGTTATGAAAATTTCTATTGTAGATCTCATAAGTCAAGAAAAAGGAGGAGTGTGAGAATTTGATCTATCCAAATTAAAACGACATCGGTAGAATCCACCTTATCAAACGACGGTTTATCCGATCCTCTGGCAGCCTTGGACAAAACACTAGTTCGAAGAGTAGAAGAAGGTACTGCATTTAAGTTTTTAACCAACAGCTTTTTCTGATGCTTGAGATTGCTAAGTTCATGCAGAGAAATGTTTTCTCGAGTCTTCTTCATATCTTCAACTATGTTATAATCCATGGAATCTGACACTACTAGCGTTTTTGATGATGAGGGAGGATTGGATGAAGATGGTTGAGTTTGGGGAGATGAAACTAGAGTTTTCTTTGTGGGAAATTTCTCTTTAGTAACAAGAATTTAATTTTTCTTCTTTTGATTTGACTGACTAGGTTCTACGATGCTTTTGCTTCTAGTATTTACTGGTAGAGCCTCCTATTCACTTTCATTATCGGAGTTAGGTAGAGTAAAGTCCCACATTCATGACATTCAACTATTTCATCTTCCTTTGTTTCTTCAGCTGATAAAATTTTATCTTCTTCATCATCATCATCTAAATTAGATTCTGCATTAGATATGGCATTGGGTGGTTTAGGGTCAGTTGGCTGATTTCTTTTAAAATTCCTAAATGGTCTTTTTGTAGATGTTTTAGCCACCTATTTTTTGATTTCTACCATTTCATTGGACATAGTTTTAAGCACTTTTTGTATGCCTTTCATGTCATATGGATCTTTGGTTGCTTTCTTCTTTGAATCATCTCTAAAGGTAACTTTCTTATATTTCCTTTCCTCTAGAGAAATTTTCTTTTCCAAAGCCAAGATACGTTTTTCAACAACTATTGCTTCCTTCATATTTTTTGATAATGTTGGTTTGGCAGCTCTATCAATGAAGATGGCTATGTTTAAAGGCAAAGCAGAAACATACCATTCATTTCAGACCTCCTCACTAGGCTTGGATGATGTAGGTATTTTATTCAATAACTTATTGAAGCGTGAGTTAAAGTCCTTAATGGGTTTTTTTCATTCGGCTTTCAGGTTGGAGAGGTCATTAATCAAAGTTGTTGTAGACCTATCATCTCCAAACTTAGTTAGAAATTTCTCTTGAAAAGCATCCCAGCTATTGGTATAACCTGGTGGTAACGAAAAGTACCATTATCTTGTTGCTCCTAGTAGAGTGTATGGAAATAGTCTTACAAAAACATCTTCTTCCATTACTCCATTCAAGTTGATGAATAACCTGAAATTGTTTATATGTTCTTCCGCTAATAGGCCATTGTCAAGATTAAATTTAGGTAACCATTTTTTAGGATGTGCTAGCAATTGGGTCAAAGGTGCAGGAATTCGACAGCTCCTGGGTTGGTCCATGGCCTCGGTTGAGGTTGATTATGTGCCATTGTTGAGCTCTTAGTAGAAGAGGGTGAAGAAGTGGTTGAAATTGATTGGGTAGAGGATTTTGAAGCTCCTATACCTATTTGGACTATGATCTGAAGTTGGGAAATGGAAGTATGACCTTGGAATGGTATAGATGGAATAGATGACAATGAGGACAAAGTCTCGCTGTTAGATTTTGATGGTGTCTTTCTAGCCCTTTTTCGACTTGGTAGAGGGAATTCAACTAGTGGGATACCAATCTTTTCACTTTCTGCCCTAGTTAATTGTTGTGATGGGATATATTGAGAAGTAACACTACCTTGGGATAACTCAGACTCTTCTTGGGATATTGAAATCCCTTGGATTTTGTGAATCAAAGATTGTACTTCAGGAGATTTAGAAGAAGGACTGTCTAGCTTGTTTAGGATTTCAGCAGTGGGTTTTGTATTTTAATTTTCAGCTTCTCACTTAGGAATAGGAGATTTAGAATGTGAAGGAGAAATTGGAGGTGATGGTGAGGCAATTTTACTATTAGAATGGCTTGTAGATTTAGATTTAATCACCATTCACAGTCAAGCCCTCCTTATAGTTCCAAAAACGTTCATGCCTCTAAAATCGCTGCAACAACATTGGGGGATAACCACTCGGTTCGGCCCTTAATATAGTTACTTTTCCGTTTGATATGGTGGCTCTGACTGGATAATATGGGACCAATTTCCCTATAAAGATGTGTTTAAGATGAGTGGGTGTTTAAAATATGTGAAAGTATGATAGATGGTTTGAATAATAATACTTTTGAAAATATGTTAATATAACTATATATATATTTAACCCGAGTAACTCAATATCTATGTGATTTATCATGACTTCAGGTAATCAATCACTAATAAAGATTAATCAATCAATTTACAGAAGTGAAGCATGAATAATAATTACTTCAAACAAATTAATATAAAACAGTTCACATATCACAATAACATTAATTTCTAGCATACATGTTCAAGATATCAATTCCAAAATTACTCAGAAGTGATATAAATGCAAAATTGAATGGATAGTCACATATACAAAAATATTGAATCAAAAGACTGTTAAATTGCCTAACATGAAATAAAATGACATAGATATAAGTATCATATGTATTTGAAAATGCTACGGAAGTAACAGTTTGGTTCGTTCTTTTTTATTTCTGAAAACTCCAAAAACAATTACAGAAACGCAAGTCCTTTTGAAGTCTGCATACACAAAAAAGTTTGAACCTTGATCCTTGCTCTCTATAAGAAATAAATTAAGAAGTGAAAAAGTGCTCTCTTCCTCAAACCAATTTTTAATACAAATTCAAGACCCTTTCTAAAATGACATGAAAGGGTCTTTATAGTGAAAATAAAAACAAATTGTTCGTAAAAGATGCATTTAGTGGTTGTAACAGCCTCTCTAAAAATATGGGATTTTATGACAAAAATAGAATTGCATATAACTTCAAAAGATGCATTGCATCTATCATTCCTCTTGTGGCTTTAGTTGAAAAATCTTGAGCATCGTTTGGACTTCTAGTGGATGACTCATCCTAGCATGCAATTGAACTGTGTACACCGCATCCGAGAATTCTGGTATCATGCGATCGACTGCATCCACAAGAAATTTCACTGTCATTTTTTGGCTATGCAGTTTGACCAAATAGATCCAATGCGTATCCCAATTGAGGCCTTTTAATTTTTTGATTTTTTCTTCTCTGGTGTTCGAATCTTTCTTCCATTGTTTTTCCAATGCTTTTACGTTAGGAATATTTTCATGAGTGCACTCAAAAATTAAGTTGGCGTTGTGTAAATTATCATTTATCAATTCAATGACATTATTCCTTACTTCCCTGGCCCTCGAAGTTGCTCTTTCTTCTTTGATCAACTGTGTCTCCCATTCTAAGAATAATATCTCTTTATGAGATTCTTCAATCACTGGTAATTTAGTAGCCCTTCCCTTTTCTATGTTTTGAAAAGAGATATAATCTGTAATCTTGTCATCTGCTTCCTCGAATTCTAATCTAGAATTAACTGCTTGGTCTACCAAAGTGTTGGTTTTGATGCAAAATGGATGAATGAGGGATACCTTTCGGTAGAGTTGGGTTAGATGTTGAGATAAAAAAAATATTTATTGCTAGGGCTTCCTTTATAAACTCTTAAACTTTAGGATTTTCTTTGAACTTCTCTATGGAGAGTTGCAGTTGCCTTATTTGCTCATCCTTAGCTTTAATCTCTTTGTGATGTGCCAGTTTTATTTTTTCAAACTCTTGGGATAACTGTTGTTGTCTTTCAATTGCCTGCTAATTAATCCTTTGTTTCTCGGTCTTTAGCTAATCCTCAAGTTGTTTAATCTTTTGATCATTGTACTTGATTAATAGATTAACTTCAGTTGCTTTAGTGACCGTGGCAGCTATGTATGCACCTGTGAACTGAGATAATTTATTCAAGTGTTCGGAGGTATCAGCTTCTGAATCTTTCCAAATGACATTCATGTATTCATCTTGAGTGACAGTTGCCGATACTTGGTCTATTTTCCTCTTCTTCGTCTGCCTTTTGACTACAACCCTATGTTTAGGGCTATAAAACACATCAAATGGTGGGATTTCCTCAATCCTCAATATAATCTCTGATGAAGGATTCTCAAGGATTATCTCGACTTCCATCATACTTGAATCCTTACTGGATTCCTTTTCAACTAAAAGATCATGAACTATGGGCTGTTGTGCTAAGGGAGATTGCAACATGATAATAGTTTGGGTATCACTTTGACCCTTAATCTGAAGGTCAAATTGTTCCCATTCTTTGATTAACACCAAATAAATGTGAACATCTATGTCCAACTATTCACTAGCTTTCTCACTTGTCTCGGCTTCACCCGAAGTTTTCTCTATGTCCTACTCTAGGATTTGCTCTGTGATTTGCCCTGTTTGATGGATGACCAATGTAGTGTTTAATAAGTCTAGTGGTACTCACTGAAGCCTTTGTACCCTGTACTGAATGAATTGGTCCATTTTTCCTAGTCCTAGCTTGATCTTTGTGAGATGGCTCACTTGCGCAAATGTCTCTGCTGATCTAAAGAAGTCATCGAGTTCATATTTTTCATTGATGAATTGCTTAACCTTTACCTGAGTAGTAAAATTATAAGCCATTTTATTTGTGTCATATTGTCTTCTAGGAATAACAGCTAGGTCTAGACCCCTTATTTTCTTAGCTTCATCTTGTGCATGCCTGTAGTCATGCAATGAAAAGATACCGCATTGGATCGGAAAGGCAGGCCATAACTGTTTCTTAGCGTCTTTGAGATTTTTTGTGAGGCCCTTTTCAACCGTCTAACAAGCTATTTCCCTAGCTAGTAGTTTATTCGAGACATATAGAGGAAGGACATGTGGATCAATGATACTACCATAAACCCTTATGTTTGTAAACAATTCTTCCCCAAACCAACTGCCAATTGAAGTTAGATCGATGCTGGCTTCTTGAGGCAGTCGAGGGGTTGGTTTATTAAAGATGGCATGATGAATGGGTAGAATGAAGCCATGGAAAATTTTGTAAAAATGTTTCTTATATTACTTTTGCCACAGGTCTTTATGGTAAATATGGATAGGGTTTGGGTCTTGCATAATCCATTTCCATCCCATGATAGGAAAATCAAAGTTAAAAAAAATGGTTTCAACTATATATGCGCTCATGTAAAATGGGGGAACCACTCGAGTGGTAACAAATATGTTCTTCCTACAATCAAGTATTTGGACAACCATTTTATCTGATAGAATTGTTTCCCAATCCATTGCATAAGAATTCAGAGTCAATTTTATTAAGAGAAACATTTCGATGGAAAACTTAGTAGAATTGGGGCTTCCAAATAATCTACACCTCATTGTGGAAACATAACAATATGGAGACACTAGACTGTCCATAGAATACATATCGGATGACTCATGCTTGTGTTTGTTAGGGAAATGCCTCCATTGTTTGATGGGGCCAGACTCTACTTCATTTTCCTTCATGAAAGCTTCAAGGAATGATTTGTTGTAGCACTTTTGAGGCTCTGGAAGATGATACATTTTCTTCAAATCCTCAGGATTGAAGGACACAAATATTCTCCCATAAGATGTGAAGAGTTTTCTATCTATTATGTTGAAACCTTCAACTGCCCATTTTACCATGTCCTTGTATGGAAAAATATTTGCGCAGGCCGCTATTTGGTGAAGGAAAGAATCAACTAAATCACTAAGTGTATTCTCTAACTCTGCAGGTCCATTAGCCGTTGCCTGTTCTTCTGTTACCTTTGGGTTTTCCTTTTCCAGCATATCATATATTCCTTCCCATGAAATCTTCCCACAGTCCTAGCATGTCATATCCGAGATTAACACAACCTTTTATGTTCCTTTGGCTACTGCAGGGGAAGCTTTCGTCTTTTGGGCCTTCCTTGTAATTTTAGCTGGCTGCATACTTCCAAATTCAAACTACAATTATATGAAACAGAAAATAGTGATAAAACTAAAACCTTCAGAGTGGCTAATGTTTGAATGGATAATGGTGATAATAGTACAGTCGAAGATCAGGGCAGGAGCATTTGGTGTGAAATATTTTGTATTATGAATTTATTTTAAGACACAAGACGAAATCTTTGAATGACTAAAGTCATTACTGTTCTAAATGCTTCACCGTATTGAACGATGTCAAACTTAAATGCTTCAATAAATAGATCGCATCACATTCTTCTCTAGGCCTAATTAGAATGCATGCCATCAATCTTCTGATTTTGCAAAGAGCGATTTCAATATATATTATTTTAATATTCTGAGAGCCATCACATATCGCAAATCGGGAGGTGTAAGCGCCATGTTCTAAAAGCCTTTAGAATTTATGTGATTGTGATGCATGACTACTTGGCACAAAGAGTTGGGGAAATCCTTACTTACCCACCCGCATAATGTTTTCTTTTTATTATCGCTTTATTTATTTTTAACATTGCATCACATTCCCCCGAAGTGAGTACTATCTATTTCTGCCAGGATTGTGATATGTGATCAATACATATCGCATCTCAAGTTTTCAAGTGTGGCTTCATTTGGTTTCTAGCGATATGAAAGATGCGATAATTGCATCGCATCACAAAGTTTCAATGGCCCATTACAACTTATTTGTCGGAATTGGGATATGCGATTGTTTCATCGCAATCGCATGTTCACCAATGAATTGTTTTAAGAAACCTAATGTTTAGTATTATGCGGTAACTTCACATTTCTACACTAATATTTATATTGAATTCTTTTGGTCTTAAGTGCATGCGATGTGTGTTGTTTTTAGAGGGTTTTTTGAAGCAATTTTATTTAAAAAGCGAGAAACAAAGAAATTGATTTATATGTAAAGATTTTATTGCTTTTTTTTTAATTAAAGAGACCTTGTTTCCTATTTAGCATCTAAGAATAAAATTAAGGAAAAAATGAAATGGGGCGGTTGTTATATAGCACAACATGTGCCTGACTTCGAAGAGAATAGTATCCTTGATGAAGTTCATGGAGGAGTTGTGGGAGGCCATTATGAAAGGGAAGCAACAACGCAGAATATTTTACGCACTGGGTTGTGGTGGCCAAGATTGCATAAGGATTCCAAGGCATATTATAGGGCATGCAATGCATGTCAAAGAACTGGTAGGCCATCGCAGAGGGATGAGCTACCTTTAAATATGTAGGTATCATTGCAACCATTTGAGAAGTGGCCAATTTATTTCGTAGGAACGATTCAACTTCCTAGAAAGAAGACTGGTGCACGGTATATCATCACCGTGATTGAGTATTTGACTAGATGGGCCAAGGCACAACCTGTGAAGGACTATATAGGGACAAAAACAACAAAGTTCTTACTTGAATATGTGTTGACCAGGTTTGGTTTCCAAATATTTTAATGAGTGATCACAGTATGCATTTCCTTAATGAAACAATCAGCGCATTGTTAGCTTGTTGGGACCTGACCTAGGTTTAGAAGTGATTGTGCCAAACAAATCCCAAAACTACCAACCTTTTTGGCAATAGTCTACAGAGCACAGACTGAGTTCTCACCCGAGGTAGTATGGGAGGGTGCTAGAATCAGGTTTCCACACCCTGGGGATGTCTTGATGAGGTTTGGGAAGTTCGCGAAATAATCTTGCATGCTTGCGCTACTCCATGTAGCCAGCTGATCTTCGTGTAGATCTGTAAGGAGCGTGACGAGGCACTATCTATATCCTTTGTCCTTACTATTTTATTTTTATAGATCTAACTTAATTTTGCAGGCCCAATATTCTCATCAATCATTTAACATTCATACAAGTGCGTGCAATCATAAATTGTAAAGAGATGCATAGATATAAAATAAGCATAAACATACAGATCTATGAGAAGATGCACAATATTTAAGAATCAACTTATCTTTTATTATGCCTTTGTTTAGTTACAATCCCAACTCCGCCCTACGCACTTAGCTGCAGGGGTATGTGCACATAGTTGCGGACTCTACTAGGCCTTTGCGTACATAGTTGTAGAGCCTCTACCTATTCGTACAACCCAAGACTTGGATACAAACTCAGAGCAAATTCCTTATTCAAAAACCCATAACACTTAAGATTAAGACTAGCCAAAGAACTGACTTCTACACTTAGAGCCTCACTCTATTTATGCATTCCCATGGTCCGCGGACCATGGGTAGGCCAACACATTCTATATTAAATTACAATATTTTAGAGCGGACAACCCTAGACTCTCGAGCTCCACGTTCGCATTTTGCAGGGTCTTACATTACATTGACCCAAAACTTGGCTTTAAGCCCCAAAAACTCGCTATGGGGGATCTGCTGCCCAACAGGACCCCAACACAATCATGGTGACTCGTCTCGATCCACTCGGCTAGTGCGGTGATCTTCGCATGAATTTCATCCAGTAGCCTGTGCGCTTTGCTTACATTCATAGCACATTCTTCTGTTGTCTGTTGTTCCCATTGTGTGAATACCTCCAATGCTTCATTATCAAGTGCAATTCCTTGCCTGAGTGCATATATGCCCTGCATCTGTGCCATCTTTCCCTCGATCTTGGTAGTGACCATGAATGCTTCCTCGAGCCAAGGATGGATGCGTTCTCTAAGCACTACTTCTTTTTGACGTGCGACATCCACCTGTTCCTTTAGAGCCTGGGCTTCCCTCATCTTGGGCAGTCGTTGAGTAAGGGCGACCATCTGCGTGGCCCCTCGGACATTATCGTAGGCCTGCTGTAACTCTCGCATTTTTGTCTCTAACCATTGTAGCGTTGGATCTTCCTGCAGTGAAGTGACGGTGAAGAGTGACTAATCTAACAAGATTGTGCAATCCTGTATGGTGTGCTCTATTTCTTCCAACCCTGATTGAATGGCCTGGTGCCACTGCTCTCTGACTTCTGGTAGTGTATAGGGCTACGCATTCAACCTTAGCTCTGCAATCTATAGGTTGAGGTCTAGCTTGATCCTTGTTGCTTCCTCCTTTTCCTCGTGGAATCCACTCACTAGTTTGTGGGATCTGTATACCTACTGGTAAGTCTACTGTAATCTCTACCTCAGGGATGCGATGACATGCTTCCTTAACAATTTGCTCAAATTGTTGAGTCTGTGCTACCACTTCATTGTGTTGGAGGCTCAACTGATCGATGTTGATTCATTGTTCACTGAGCATCTATACTATGTGTCCTTCCTGAGTGTGGAGCTTTGTCATCGCTCCATCCTATAACTGGTATAATATCTCTCGTGGAAGGGAAGCCAAGTTTAGGCCAAGTCCCTTGAGCTAGCCTACCGCGTTCCTATCCTTCGCATTGTCCGCTGTCAGTGCTCCTTCCAGTAACACGATGGTATTTTCCATTTTGGCCCGTAGCAATTTCTCGGTTGCTGATGTACCCACAACCCCATAGATGGCTACCATTCCCTATTGTGGGGCCCGCACCTGAAGTTCTTGGAGTTGCACCTTGAGCGCCCCCAACACATTGTGCTGCTCCGTCATTACCTCCTAGAGAACTTCCATGGTGACTTCACTGTGTCGCAAATGTCTTATACGTCACCCTCGGTCAGTGTAATAGGCTCCCCATCCAACTTGGAAGCCTTGGTCTTCTTCTGTGGCCCTGTTCGTTCTGTCTAGCACAGCCATTTCAATTGTGTTGAGGTGGTGCTTGGGTCCATGCCTTCCATCATATCATCTGTCCCATGCCCTGTGGTCAAGTCTAGGCCTCTTTCTTCCTATGTCATAGCGGCCCCTCCTACTGCTACCTTTTCCGCAGCGGCCTTTACTGCCTCCCGAGAAGCCTGTACTTCTTCAGCTAGCTATTTGTTCTGCTTTTGTTGTGCTAGCAGCTTGGTGGCAGCCTTCTGTCTTTGAATCTCTGTCTCATCGCGCACCACCAAATTTGGTGCGTGCCATTCCGATGGCCATGTGTCGAGCATTGCGAAGACAACGTCATCTGTTGTGATGAATGGGAGTGTGATCCACTTCTGCTTCGGATCCTTCCTTGCCCTGATATATACATTGTGCATATCTGCTTTAAAGTTTTCAAAGCTCCTCAGATTTTCATGTACTGAGGGGGATAGGCATAGTCATGAGTTGATCCACAATCATACGCTCACCTCCATCAGTACCCAGAAGATATTGGTTTCTCGAATTCTCATGGCATCCTTCGTTTCCCATAGCAATGTGTATTTTGCTGCCTCTGGCCAAACCTAGTCAAGTGGAGGAAACTGACTATCCTCAAGCAATTCTTCTGTAACCAACAGGATGTATAAGAGCAACAACGTGTAGTGGAAGGTCTTACCTTGCTCTTGGGCGTCTTTGTAGTTTGTTAGGAACTCCTCACAGAGGAACTGCACCCAGTTAAGCTATAACCCTTCTGCACATTGCTCAGCTAGTGCGATGATCATTGCTAATGCCTCGTTGCCATGGCATTTTCTCATCACATTTCCTGTCAACAACTGGGTAGCGAATCAAACCCCTTTGTCTTGAATACTAGTAATAAGGTAACCCCTTTACATTTTCTCCAACTTATATTTCTTTTTCATGGCCTTTGCAATCGCCAAGTCTCCACTTGTGCCAGCTATCTCCACGGGGTGCCTTCCCATATAGGGAAGCTAAGAAATCCTATGAATGAGCTCCGTCATGATGGGAATGGGCTCCTCCAGCCACAAGTACCCATCATGCACAAGGAAAAGCAGTTGCTTGATGACAAATATCCTGATTGTGGCCCGATGAAAGTGTGGAATCGATAGGAGGTGGAGTAGCTCGGCCTCCTTCACCCTGCGCAACAATTTCCATGGTTGCAGTGTTGTAACTGCCCCCTCCTTGCTTTGCTCCATCAGCTAGCTAGTTTCCAAATGAGGGAAATTCTCACTGTCCCCGAGGTCCCAGTCTTCAAACTTCATAGTGGGTACACGACCCATAGCTAAACCTTTAAACAGAACTCCTACGAGGAGGAACACGATGTTGAGTGTGCTTTTAATAGCATCCACATCTTTAGGTACCTTTACCCTCCCTTTCCGCGGAGGGACATACTTGGGTAGCTTTGTTGTGGCATGTACTAGGTGGATGTCTTCTTCCATCTCTTCATCTGGTTCCATCTCTTCTGCAAAGGTATGAGGATCCTCCTCCTCATCACCGCTCTCAATATTAATTATTTTTCCCTTTTCTTCCATCGACAGTTTGTCGAACCACGGATTTCATGGAGACATATGGACTACTCCTACTACCTGTGGATCCTTTTCTGGCCTCGGCATTTGGGGTGATTTTTGAATTTCCAACACATCACCCACTGGTGACATAGGGCTCGGTGTGGCTTCCTTGGTAGTCGACATTGCTCTGTTTAGAAGGTCTTGTGTCTCTTTCGATAATGCTTCAAATACTGAACTTGCTTCCAAAGCCTCTAAAGTTGTAAAGTCCATATGCAATAACTGAATTCTCAAGATGCCAAGGGTTGTTTGGTGGATGACCATCTGGGATTTATAGGTCTGCCAGAATTCAAATTCGATTGTTTCCCCCTTTTCTGGCTCATTAATGCTATATTGGTGGCAGATCATTTCACATCTAGTTCTGACTCTGTGTCTTAATTTCCTGCCATCCCCTCCTCATGGCCTTAGATTTGACATCCTATTATGAATAGTGACACCAATGGTCACTATCCAACCTATCCATGTGGCAGCGCAGTCCCTTGTGCGCGAACATGATCTGTGCATCATATTGATCCTACATGCAACTTCTGGGTCGTGCAGTGTCCCTACAGACTCTTTTATAGTTCTGCGCTCTCTTTCAACTACTTGGAGCATTGAGACTATGCTTCCTATGGATAGTCAGGTGGTTGCACTACGGGTGCAAGGCTTCAAGTCACCTCCTGGCCTGGTCCGCGGGCCTCCCTTGGCTAAAGTTGCACTAATCAGCGCCTCATGTTCTTCCTTATGCGGTGCGCTTTCTTGGTTGCTTTGCCTGAATAGGTGCAGTTGGAACCATGGTAGTATGAACAAAACCTCCCAGCAATAATCTTCTAGTGTGGTGGTAGGGTTACCCATACCTGGCCCCGTCCTTTTGTCAACACGTAATGCTTGCAAGATTTTGGTTTCTAGTTTTATGATATCCTCGTCCATTAATATGCTTTCCTTCTTCAATCGTACCGGATATTTTTCGAGTCCGCAAAGCTCAAGGTTCCCTTGCTGAATGGCTTCTTGAATCTGCATATGTTCATCCTCATGTGGCTGCATAATCTCATCGCTCTGGTCCTCACGTGGTGTCACAATTATGGGAGTGATTTCATGAGGATTCTTTCCCAAAGCTACAGCCTTGACTCTACTCATCATCTTCGGAACCATTTCCACGCTTAGGTTCTTGCACATGGCCCTATAGGCCCATCAGGCCACTAGCATGCACAGGTCCCAATCAATTCTCCCCATCTAGTATACTCTATTCATGATTCTGCATAGCTTTGTGAAGGCTTTGACGTGGAATTTTTGTCGCTTTTCCTGCTGTCACGTCGGGTTTTGATTTTCGATCCTTAGTCTGGGACATGGTAGCACAACACACATCTGCACCCATCGACACAGGTGGGCACACAAACTGCTTCATCTTGGCTACCCAGTTCACGTTCGACGCTGGGGACTTCCAAACCGTAAGTGCATTCGGCTTCTACATTTGCGCCAGTTCCCCATAGTCTTCTGATGCGTATTCCATCATCGTGTGGGTGTCGCGTGCAACACCCAATCCAGCACACCATATCGATGTTGTTTCCGTACTGCACTTTCAAATTTGTCTTAGAATTCCTCAACTCCTATTACCCCATCATATGTTGGCAGTTCCCTTGCTTCAGTCATCACTCACCACAGTGATCTAATCATCATGTTGCAATTCAGCGTTGTCACTTCGTGTAACCAGTTTTGGCAGCATTCTATCTCTTCATCTGAATTCGAAGTACAGGAACTATCGTGCTCCCATGAGATTCTCCCATCTGTAGTCGGGTTCACCCAATCCTAATCTTGTGTCGTTATCTGATAAATAAAATCCAGCTCATTGTCGCTGTCATCTTCGCACACAGGTTTGGTGTAGCGTACTCCTTCAGTTGGGTCTAGTGGAACTACTATGTGAAGGGACTTTTTCTCGGATATCATCTTTCGCTTCTTCAGGTTGATGACTCCATTCATATCAGTGGCCCTGTCTATTTGTACCAACATGGGGTAAGGGTTGTTTTCATCCACAATCTCTATTACCTCAAAGTCTGTCTACGTGCTTGCGCCTTTGATATCCACTGTTACCCCTTATAACCTCCCCATGGGAAAGATCTTTTGTTGGTCCACCATTCGTAATTGAATAGGAGACTATTGTAACACGGGCCTACCCATGCGTTCCCATGTCTGCTTTGGTAACAAATTCACATCCAAACCCAAGTCTAGGATTACCTAATCCATTTCATATTCACCAATCTATGTTATCAATCTCATTTCCCTTCCACTGCACAGTGCATGCTTTCCAAATTTTCAGACTACACGTGGTTCCCTGGACCCTGCACACCTAGTTATCAACTCCTGTAGTCCTTTAACCACCCTATTTTCATGCAAAAATTTCATGCATATCTCTAAAAAGGTCGTTAGCATAGAGGGATCTATTCTTGGCTCTAGTTGATCCTTACTACCTGAAGTAGAGGCCTTCATGAAGCTCTTCTTAGCTTCCGTAAATGTCTCCTTTGCGCATTCTAAGTCAAACTCAAGTTCCTTTGTAGGAGCCTTGTGAACCCATGTATCTTCCTCGGGCTACTTCCCCTTATCTTCCCTTATGGTCGCACCACTTCTGAGCATCATGTTCACGTCGAGGTCTTCTTTGTGCAGTTCAGACCTCATCATTTGGATATTCTGAGTTAGAGTAGGTTATAGTACCCCTTTCTCGCACATCTGTGCGATCAACATAGGGAAATCTACCATTTCATGATCAAACTGAGAACAGTACGAACAAGATATTCTCATTGGGTTGGTACAATCATGAGCGTAGTGCCTCGGTCCTCCACAATTTTAATAGATTAGTTGTCCTTGGACCCTTCCTGGCCCCATTCCTCCTCGTCCTTGACCTCAGCCTTAAACTCCAGCCTGCATCATCCCTGCAGTTGGGTTGAGGCCTCACGTTTCTGTTTGCATTCTATATGCTAGGGTCTGCTCCATCATTAACTCGTAGCTATGACAAGTACGCTCATCGTGGCCCACTGATCTACAAAAATTGAAAAACAACTATTGAGGAGTTTGTGTATACTTTTACAACAAATGATAGTTATCTGTCATGTGCTTTCCTCCTATCTGACAGATCATGCACCATAGCATGGGCGTCGCACTTAGCACTACCTGTGCCTCTGGTCTTAATGGCATTGGCCCCCCTCCTACCAAGTAGTTCATGAATACTAGACAATGGTCTTTGTCATCGCCTTGGATTTTTCATTTTATGCACCACACTTCTTCACACACCTCTGGCTATGGTACCCTATCCTACTTCAAACTCTTCATCTCCAAGCATAGATTTTGCAACTACGCATGGATTTGTTGGACTCCCAATCCTGGATCCTATATTTGTGTTTCATGTAACCTCATCGCCATTTCTAATGCTTCGGCCTGGGTTGAAAGCTTCTGTTGTGACAACACCATCCTTAGGTGTGGTGTCAAAGATGCCACAAACTATGTGCCGTACTGCACATCCATTAACATCATATTAGCCTCAGAGATTGTACTCTTTAGCCTTTGATCCAGATCCCAGGGGGTCTCACCTGGAAGCATCGTGATCTCTTTAAATCTGATGATTAACTGTGTCTCTGATTTTGGCTAGCTAAATTCTCTGTTCAGCGCATTCTGGATCTCTACTATTCTTGCATCCAGGTGATCACTCGAGTGCTTGATATACCATGTTAGCGCACGATCCTACAATGCACTCACTAATGTGGCCTTCTTAATGTTGTCATCCATGACCCCTTGTGCTTCCCACACTACTCTTACCATGAAGCAAAACTAGTCTGGATCCTCATTCCCTACTCCTCTAAATATGGGTAACTTGATTGCATTTGCCATGCTGAACCATGGGGGTGGAGGAGGTGGGGTAGGTGAAGATGGAGGTGAAGTAGTTGAAGCAAGTGATGGCATAAGTGGAGGTGATAACTATGGAATGCGTTGCCTTATCAAACTGACCGCACTTCTTGGGGAAACCCGAGCACGCTCTTCCTTGCTCTCTCGTGAAAATGAAATTAAGGGATTGTTTCCTAATCCTTCGATACCATTGTAGATCTTTTTGCTCCGCGTCATTTCAAACATCAATGTATTCACATAACCTGATTTTCACATAACAACATATTAATCTAGGTATTTATGGATTTGATGTACCTACCTCATAGTCCCTTGAGAAAACGTCATTCTGCTTCGCTATCGCTCATGGTCATGTCTACCATGAACTCAGTGATAAATCCCCCTATTATCTGTTCGAGCCAATGGTACACGACCCGCGTGATCTTACCTTCTGATGCCTCTAGTCTACGCACTAACTTCAGAGTCCACACTATCGGTTGATCAAGCTTGTACCTTCCCTGGCTGTCGGCTAACTTTGCGATCCACTCGTATAGTTCGGAAGAGAAGGATTTGAAGAAGATCTTGTGGATTTCTATATATACGTAGCGATCCAACCATCTCTTCTTAGATATTTTCGGAGTTCTGTTTTCCTGTGTCACGAACTTGTGAAGCTTCTAATCCAACCAATCTTCAATTTCCTTCTTCGTAGGATTCTAGTGTTCTAACATCAGACATCCCTTAGGCAGATCCCTGTCTCAACAACAGAACCATTTGTTGGCTTGTTGGGGCCTGACCCACATTTAGAAGTGATTGAGCCAAACAAATCCCAAAATTATCGGCCCTTTTGGCAACAATCCGTGGAGCGCGGACTAAGGTCTCACCCGAGGTAGCATGGGAGGGTGCTGGAACCAGGTTTCTGCACCCTAGGGATGTCTTGAAGAGGTCTGGGAAGTTCACGAACTGATCTTACATGCTTGTGTTGCTCTGCGCAGCCGACTGATCTTCATGTAGATCTATAAGGAGTGTGACGAGGCGTCGTCTAGATCCCTTATCCTTACTATGTTATTATTATAGATCTAACTTAGTTTTGTGGGCCCAGTATTCTCATTAATAATTTAACATTCATACAAGTGCGTGCAATCATAAAATGTAAAGATATGCATAGATATAACAGAAGCATAAACATATAGATCTTTGAGCAGATGCACAATATTTCAGAATCAACTTATCTTTTACTAGGCCTCTATTCAGTTACAAGCCCAACTCTGCCCTGTGCACTCAACTGTAAGGATCCATGCACATAGTTGCGGACTCTACCAAACCTCTATGCACACAGCTGCAGAGCCTCTAGCTATTCTTACAACCCAAGACTCATACTTACAGACTCAAAGCAAATTCCTTATTCAAAATCCCATAACACTTAAGATCAAGACTAGCCAAATAACTAACTTCTACACTTCGAGCCTCACTCTATTTATACATTCCCATTGTCCGTGGATGATGGGCAGGCCAACACATTCTATATTAAATTACAATATTTTAGGGAAAACAACCCTAAACTCTCATGCTTAGTGCTTGCATTTTGCGGGGTCTTACATTACATTGACCCAAAACTTGGATTTAAGCCCCAAAAACCCGCTATGGGGGGATCTTCTACCCAACACACGCTGATAGAGGAATTCCAAGTTTATCATTAGAAGAGTATGCCATATCATCCTCAAGCCAATGGGATCGTTGAGGCATTTATTAAGATATTGGATAATGTGCTGACAAAGTTTTGCAATGCGTAGAGGAATGATTGGGACATGTGCGTACCAGTTGCGTTATGGGCCTATAGAGCTACTTGTAAGAAGGTTACTGGTCAGACACCATTTGTTATGAAACCAGCTCAAGAAAAGATAGAAAAGATAGATCAACACCTTAGAAATCAGCCTCTTCGAGGGGACAACCTCCTTTACATTAAATAAATGAACAATTCTTGAATGATACAAATGAAAAGACCTCCTTTCTATATATAGGAGTCTAAGGGGTCATAACATAATCAGAGCCGACATAATAATAATAATGTAATGGCACAATAATAAAAATAGTGGGCTTCTATGGGGCACAATAGTAACAATATGGGCACTGCATGGGTACATCAATATAATAAGTGGGTTGTACTAATAACAATAAGGGGTTAC
>APFE031305663.1:36119-51242 GCA_000404065.3 Pinus taeda
AGGAGTCTAAGGGGTCATAAGATAATCAGAGCCGACATAACAATAATAATGTAAGGGCACAATAATAACAATAGTGGGCTTCTATGGGGCACAATAATAACAATATGGGCACTTCATGGGTACATCAATATAATAAGTGGGTTTTACTAATAACAATAAGGGGTTACACTAGTAGTATAGGGGCCTAACACCGTTTAGGTTGGTCTATGGAATAGAGGTTGTGATGCCTATGGAGTATATCATGCCTAGTCTATGCATAGCAGCATTCACTGGGATGGAAAACCATGGAGCCTTAGAAGAGTGGCTTGTGCAGCTAAAAAAGCTCGAAGAAGATAGATTTTTGGTTGAATTCCATCAGCAGGTGTAGAAGGAACATGAAAAGGCATGGCACGATCGGCACATCAAACTGTGCACCTTCAAGGTAAATGATTTAGTTTTATCATATTATAGTAAGTTTGATAAATTTCCAAGAAAATTTCAAATGCACTGGCTGGGGCCATATGCTATCAAAGAGATTACGTATGGGGAGCAGTTCAACTTGTGAAATTGAATGAAGATCCATTTTTGAGAAAGGTAAATGGAAGATGATTGAAGCCATACACCAGGGATCAGGCCCAATGACTACATGATGGTAGCACAGTCTTAGCACTCCAGGCAGCTACAAGGAGGTGCGGGACTATAAAATCCATTTCCTATGTTGTAGAGTTTCTTGAAAAAGGGTCTGCGCGAAATAGGAGGGTGTCACAATCCTAGAAGAATAGAAAAGGGAGTTGTGCTATACGAGAGGAGACCACATAATGCAACCACAAAGTGACCGTTACTATCATTGCTCATGATTTGACTGCCAGAAGATGGTTAAGAGGAGTAGGCAGCTGGCATTTAAGGCAATTAAGGCTAAATTTAAGAATAAAATCTTGGGGAATCTGCCACCATTCTCGCATTTATGGAAGGATTTTGGGGGGGAATGGTTGAATTTGAATTCAAACTCGCTTATAAATTACAGGTGGTCATCTAGTAAGAAACACTTTGCATTCTAGGAATTTCTGAGTTGTGTTGTCTATTGCGCATGTTCTTTGAGGATTTGCTCGTGAGCCCCATGTTCGCTCAATATTCTGGGTCAGATAGAAAGATTATCTATGAAATCATGTTAGGTCTAGGTCCTATAGAAACTGTAAGCACTGGAGAGACTATTTTCTTTGAGGGAGTTGCCCATGAGGTTGTGAGTATGGAGGTTCCAGCAATAATACCTACGACGCCAAGGTTGCCTAGGATGAAGCCTACACGAACGAGAGAGGTCCCCAAGCCGAAGAACGATAAACAAAAGAAGTCGATGCCAGTGCGCAAGTCACCGAGAAAGCATGCAGCTACACAGGTGCAGTGGAAAGAAAAGTTGAGTGCATAAGAGAAGCAGAAAGTGGTAGATTTGGAGGCCAAGGACATTGTGGAAGACATAGATATTGAGGGGGTAGACCCTATTTCTAAGCTGCCATAGTATATCCCTTCACGCCAAGGCAAATTAAAAGTATGAAAGGACCTAGATGAGGGATAGTTCCTCCTTAACACACCCCTGTTACCAAAGAACCTACCCTTTAAAGCTTTGCACTTGGCATAGATCCCGCATCTAGTTCTTGAAGATTGGGATTTGGTGGACCTCAAGTGGTTCCACCACCTTGCCAAAGACACCTTCATGAGGAGGGTGTTCTACAAGGAGTCTAGTGTCACCATGCTAGAGCTGGTGGAATGGATTCATGGAGTTAACAAGTCGGGGTTATTGAACTTTCTATGGATTCCTCACTACCATCACTCTCTAATAAACCTCACTGTCATCAAGCAGTTGTTGTGCCTAGTGCACGATGGGTGCCTGTGGCTAAATGAGTTGATCCCTATAACATATATGTTGATCCATTGGATCACATTATTACCACACTCTAGACTTAATTTGACCAAGATGTTTGGTGGAAAAAGGAGCAAGCGCGACCTCGCTGAGAAGATGAAGGACAAGTTTAAACTTGTCAAAAAGCCATGCAAGTATTCGATTACTAGCATTACTGACCCCGTGGTCAAGATTTCCATGCAAATTTTGGCTGGCAAGGTGATGAGAAAGTTCCGCACGGACGAGGTGCTAGCACCAGTGGTTTCATTGGTGGCTTAGTGCGCAGAGGGCATACAGTTCAACTGAGTGTGCAACCTATGTAGCGAGTTCCTCGCGAACTGCTGAGAGGAACAAAACGATAGAAAGGCATTTCACTATTCATGGTTGTTGCTCTCAATTGTGTTGGTTGTGTGGGATTTTCTAGAGGATAGCCAGCTTCCTCCTATGGAGAATTATTTACCAGAAGTAGAAAATTTTGCATCTCTTTGGGCCATGAAAGATGTTGTGCGGCTAACAGAAAGTAATGTCTTTTGGGTGCTGATGGAGGCAAGTACTTGCATGGCCATCAACTAGAAGCCATGGTTGTCACCAACTGTGTTTGAGAAACTCTTGGGGTACACGGATTTCAAATTGGACTTCCACCATATTTACATCTGGGCATGCAAGGACCCCGACCAAACATGGTTTGACTTACCATATCTGGCCATGAATGATGCTATTGCAAAGGTCATCAAGAACTGGCTAGTAGACTGACATGTTGCATCCGATGAGGACGTCGAGACTAGAAAGTCTGTGGAGAAAAAGAGAAAGGAAGAAACCAGGTAGAAGGTTTAGCAATTGGCTGATAAAAGGAAGAAAGAGGTCAAGGAGAAGGCTAGAGCAGAAGTGGAGTGCACCGCAAAGGAAAAGGAAAAATAGGAGGAGTGCGGCTCTGACAGAAGTCAAAAATATCGTTTGCCCCAAACAGGGGAAGAAGTAGTTAGAGCAGGGTAGAGGAGACTAGCAGGATAGCACTCCCTTCCGAGTGAAGAAGTATAGGGTGTAGGAAAAGGAAGGATAGCACAAAAAGTCAAAAGCCTCTAAGTCATTTCTTGGTCAAATTACCTTGACAGAGGGCGACTTGGATGATATTAGAGACAAGGTGCGGGATACAATGGCAAAACTGTAGTAGCAATTTGAGCAGCAACAAAATTAGGCACTAGGTGTTTGTGCAAGCTGCAAATCCAAACTATTAGACTCCAGGTAGCTACAGGGCAGAGCAGTGCTGCCTCAACTAGTTTGGCACAAGAGACCACTCAAGTAGCAGAGCTAGTTAACTCAACGGATCTCCAAGCAATTGAGTTTCTTGATGGAGCTTTGAGTGCAGAGGCAGCTACTGACAAGGCTACTGTCAGCACATTGAAGAATGTGGGCCTCAACTTCGTCATGCTCCCTAGTGAGTTCCTTCACACATTGCATGCAGGTGTGATCGCATATATTAAGGCTCGAGAGCAGTGCTTGCTGAGCATGATCAACAAGTATAGGGTCAACAACAAACAAATGTTCATGGAGAAAATGATAGTGCTAGATGCATGGAAGAAAGTCTAGGCGCAAAATGAACAAACTGGAACTATGGTGGCCGAGGCATGTAGGACAATCCCTGCACTACATATCCCAGAGGAAGTGTCAATGGACACAAAGATCAGGAAGTTGGCTGTAGGTGTGTGCAATGAAAAACAATAAGTGACCAAGGTTCAGTTTGAAGTAAACTTGAAGATAACAGATCTTGAGTTGAATTCATAGCCTTCAACTCCAGCAGAGCTTAGAGAACAGCATGAAGCCACTGTGAAGGATGGAGTCACAGCAGTAGATGTCGTGGTGAGGGATTTCACCGCGCTCTTTGAGAAATCTATGAAGGTAGTCACAACGATTCAAGAACATCATAACCTGTAGAGATTAAACATAGAAACTCATGAATTGCAGCAACAGTATGATGAAGCAAGAGTGACGGCGTGCATCATCGCTATATCACAGCATTTGGCCAAGCATCATGAGGAAAAATAGTTGCTCGAATAGGTGGAGGCAGCGCAAAAGAAAGAGGTGGTCCTCAACCAAATTAGGGCCTTGGCTAGATGAGGCATATGTTATCTCTACCACCATTGAGGAAAAGCTAGCAAGCCTGTAGAGAACGCAGTAGAAGATCAAGGAAGACAGTGCAAGACTAGCAACATAGTATCTAGTGGAGTAGATCAAACAAGCATTCATGTGGAGCCCAAAGGAGGTAGCAGTGGAAAAGTAGAGCTGGAAGGTCTCCATAGTAATATCTTCACACTGGCAAAGTGACTCGGGGGCGAGTCAAAATATTTGTGTTGGGGGCCTATTGGGACAGGGTCCCCTAAGATCGATTTTGGGGCAAAAGCCCAAGTTTTGTTGTAAAGAATGTAAAGTGTCCACAAGTTGTGGCCACGAAGCACGTAGATAGTAAAGTTTCATAAAGGGTTTTACCCTTCTTTTATGTAAGTTGTGCCGGCTTGTATAGACCTACCCATGGTCTCAGACCATGGGATTGTATAAAAAGGAAAGTCTTAGAGAGTCCAAGGCATGATAGATATCAAGGAAGACAAATGCAATGGGTCAGTAGAAGAAAGAACAAAGAAGTCTTAGAGTAGAAGAGAGGCTCTTTAACTATGTGCACAGATGCCTAGAGTAGAGTCCACAGTTGAGTGCGCAAACCCCTACAGTTGTGTGCGCAGGGAAGTCTTGAGTCTGTAAGAACAACTAAAGCATTAATAAAGAGATTATTCTAGAAATTCATGTGTTTATCTATTTCCTTCTATTATGAATGAATGCGCTATTATGTTATGATGAATGATGGGTTTATGAATTAATACTGTATTGATGCACGAATTTACATGATTTACCTTGTTATATGGACACACATAGTAATAACTGTTATACAGCAAAATAACCCCCTCATCATCTCAGAGGGGAAATACATGATGGCTAAAGCAAAGACCACATTCACAAGCCTTGTTTCCACACTAACGTTGGATATACACTAACAACATGCTTTATAAAGCTTATCTGTAAGCCTAAAGGAGTGCTAGTGATCCCACTAACTCTACTTGCTGGTTCGTGGATAGCGTTAGTGAAACCTAATGAGAATCTAGAGGTCAAAGGAGTGAATTGACTTAGTAATATCTCTATATTCTCTCCTAAATCTACTCAGAAAAGTAAGGAAACATCTAAGTTCGACCTATTTGAGGGATTTCTAATCCTATTGAAGGAGACAAATGGGAAAAAGCTCAAAAGCATGGAAACATCATTGCTTTTACCTAAAGAAACTCATGGAGGATCTTGGCAACCCTTACTCAAATGCTACATAAGTAGAGCTAGGGCCATCATGATAGTAATAAGATCATTTGAAAGGATAGCTTACTTGATTGTTGAACATAGTCTCAAATCTAAGCATAAGAAGTTGGTAAGAAGGGAGAGAGAGAGGATCTGGAGGGGTAAGGGAAGGCTGATGCAACAAATGGTTGTAATCACTCTTCCAACATTAATATAGAACTGCAGTTTTACTGTCTACTCCATGGTTTTGGTACTACCATTCATTTATTTATTTGTCCAATACCTTTTAGCATGAGTAGCTTAGTTATGTGTAACTATATGTCTTTTGTATATTCATGTATTAATTATCAATGTTTTATGTTGTGATTATGCTTGTCTCTTCTATGTGCAAGATTTGATCTAGAGCCGGCTCAGGGGACTTTTGCCTAGCTGCATTGTGCTCTCCAGCAAATCTACATTTAGGCTTGAGGTAATGAATCTATTTTGCTTTGATAGTTAGTTATTGAGTATGGACATAAATCTAGCTTTGTGACAGCTGTAGATAATCTTACAGCCTGCCAATGGTCCCGAGAAGACCCTTGAGGGTTTCTTTACTCTCCATACAGCATGCATTTAATCCTATAGCAGAATTGGCAAGTCCACTGGGGACTACACATTAGTTCTCAGTTTACCTAGAAAGTTCCTAGTTTCCTCCTCTTTCTAGACATTCTTGTACTTCTGCATTCCTTTTCTAACCCATCAGGACCTTGCAACACTCTTCTTTCATATATTCAGCCCTAGATATGATCCTCAAAGCCCTTTCTTGAAGTGTTTTCCCACACTAACACAAGTTAGTAGTGTAAAAAAAGATTTATAAAGCTCTGTGTCTGCACAAATAGAGCGTTAGTGCCTCTAATAACTCTTAGTGGCCTCTAGCACAGAGCATTAGTCACCCAAATTTTGATATGCAACAGTGTCTGTGACCTCAAAGGGTTGGGAAACTTGCTTTTGGACTGATAAGGGATCTGTAGTTGTATTCTGTTTGCAAGATCTGTGTCCTAAAAGAATTCTTTTTAAGAAAATAACTTTTCTTCTTAAAAGTTTTTATTTTCATAAAGGGAAAAATCAAAATTTTTTATTCATTATTCTGCTTAGCTGGTTAAGTTCTGCATTATATGGTTTCAGCAGTTGTTAGAGAGCATTGAAAATCTTTTGTCGGTTATGCTAGTGTTGTAATGACTAGGATGCATGGAATGAATATTGATGTATGAAAGGCTTTCCCTTGTACAGTACAACTTATTCATCGAAATTAAAAATTTACAAGCACTGTCTTTGCATGATTTTGAGTCAGAGTCCCACCAAATATCATACATCAACACCCCTACCAAAGACACTAACAAAGTAAACTTAAAATCTACCTAAAATCAATCAGTAACTCTTTCTAGAGAAAAAAAAACATTTCTTCAGCCTAGGATCTTGGGATAGGTAGTGTGAGTAAACTGCCCAAGATTAGAAACCAAAACTAGTGGCATTAAAAGAGAGAAATATTTTTGCATTCATACTACCAAGACCACTCCGGTAAAAGTGGAGCTAAATACGAGACAAAATCGGACTCTAAGTGAAGGTAGTCTGCCTTCACTTGCAACTCCTTTAGGTATTCTGTGTATTGGGGATCCCTTCAGGGATATCAAAGCTGAGTCGAGGACTCAAGTATCCTGCCCACACAACATATTGTCTGTGACTATCTACCCCTCAGCAGTGTTTGTGATCTGAGGTATCCTTAGTGGCCATACCTTTAGGGACTTACACAAGGTGACTGGGGCGGGCTGCCTTGGTACCTAACATAGATGGACCTACTCTGTCTTTAGCTTTTGGGAGGGTGTTGGTCTTCACGAGAGTACTTGGCCCCTCAATTTGAGGTTTGGGTGAAGCTCTAGAGTAACTATAACTATACATTTGACCAGCCCTCTCTGTTATTCATTGTGATACTGGGTTTCACCTCCAGTGATCGGTGCTTATTAGACAGGGTCATTTCCCTCTATTTGCTGATTGATTCACTTAGTGTATTTTTTATTTTAGGTGCTAGAGTGTTATCATTGAGACTTTAATAAACATCACAATAAAATTTATTGATAGAAATTATCAGCCACTGTGGCTACATCAGCCCTCCTCGTCAATTTATATGATTGTTAGGACTTCCTCTACTCATTGTGGAAGATTCACTAAGCTCCAGTGAAACAAATTCCCCATCTTTAGGAAATCAGTCTCCGAGATCTCACACAGAATCAATTTAGACAACTGACGATTCAAGCTTAGTAGAGGATATCTTTACTGCAGGATTTCTTCCTCCATACAATCCTCTGATCATGAATCCGTTGGACCCACTCTTGGTTCTTGTTGCATATGTACCTTCTTTATCTTCAGTTGGGACACTTCCACCCATCCTGTCAATGAATAATGGGTCATGGAACTTTTTGGACACTTTTGGTCCCCCACCATTTCTCCAATTGACAGTCACTACCACACCTTTGATGGTGAACCCTGCTATCCAATTTGTCCCAAGTATAAACCCTAACATGACACCCTCCATGAATGGAACCCAGATTATTCTGGGTTCCACCGCTTTAGTTTCAAACTCTATGCCTTTGACAAGTGCTACATACAATGCTCCTTATAACGCTCAATATAGCACAGTTAGCACGGGTCACTTCAATCGACAATACGGTTGGCATCCCTTGTATAGTTCTAACCCCTAGATTCAAGTATCAGGGGTTACTCCCAATATGCATATACCGGTCGGGAACGTAACAATCCCCCCTCCATTTTCAAGCATGCATGGTTAGTCACTAATTGACATGAGCACTCCTTATGCCAGTCAAGAACATATGGTTAGTTTTGTGGCGGGTGGGAACCCTCAAGGAGGTCCCAACCAATCCATTGGGGCACCCTACTCACAACCTCAAATGAGTCAAGGGGGCACTGATTATCCTGGTGGAAATTATATACCCCAACCTAATAATCCCCATGGAAATCCACATTACAATGCCATTACCCAAGGCAACTACTATACCATGCAACCTGTGTATAATATTGGGAATCAAATGATAGGAGGACTACAAGGATCCTCAAGTCATATGTCATTGCCTTGGTATGATTCGGGGGCATCACACACTCTGCCTTTCTTAGCAACGCTTGATATCCCTAACTTGTAAAAATGTACAAATAACCCCATCTATCATAACTTACTCTAGCTTCCAATCCCACATAAAATAACGACAGACATCCCTAAGTTCGAAGGGAAACAAGGGGAGGATCTGGGTACCCATATCACCACCTATCATCTTTGGTGTGTTTCTAACTCCATGGTGGATGATAGTATCCAATTACATCTTTTTCCCCACACCCTCACTAGCAACGCAACCAAGTGGTACATTGAGTTACCACGCGTGTCAGTCAATACCTTTGACGCTCTAGTGATGGAATTCTTAAAGCACTTCCAGCTACCCATCCACTATGAAACTGGGACAGAACTCCTCACTTCTTTACGTCAAGATACTACCACCCACATCTCTAATCATATACATGAATGAAGATGTAGTTGGAGGTTAGTAAAATCTCCCCTCCCAGAATATCTCTTAGCAGATTGATTCTGCAAGTCTCTACTCCCCCAAATCACTGAGGATGTCGCCTTAGGTGGTGCGGTCACAAAAGACAAATCCATACATCATGCCCAACACTTAGATATGATATATTCGTTGTTTAACACTCTTTACAAAATTATCGGCACAACCTCCAGGGCTACTATAAAAGAACTCAGCGGTCACATTGCCCAAATTTCAGTGAACCCCTCTACCAAATCGACTGCTCTTCCTACCACCTAATCAACTATGTGTAGTCTATGCAAAACCCTAGTGGTAAGAACAAGAAGAATAAGAAAAAGACCGCTCCTTCTGAAGAGCAGTCAACAAAGCAGAAAAACCCAAAGCAGAAGGTTGTTGCACCCCCTGACGATGGAAAGGATAAACCTGCCAGATTCCCTTGAAAAATCTGTGTTGAAGACCATGTGACTTATCGCTACCTGTGTCTTCAAGAATGCATAGATTTCATTGCTAAAGAGGATACTGGTAGGATCCTCGCTATCCTGAATAATCCTTTCCCTGCTCAGCAGCAACAACACCTTATTGTAAACCAACCCCAACCCCCGCAAGGGGGAAATGGTGTTTCGCAACATCCTTCAGTTGGTGAAGGACCCTCTACCATTCACACCTTTGGAATGGTAGATCTATAGACTGGAGCCAAATCTTATGGAGCTCCTGTCACTCATGCAGATGAACCCTCCTCAAGTCAAAACACACCACTGCCTAATGATCTTCATATCGAAAGGTTGGTTTTTGACCTTATGATTCGCCCCCCTAAAGGGGCACTTCAATGCACAACACACAATACATGTGTACATGCCACCAAAAACTACAACATTATAGTAGACTTGGTGCAAGCGCCATCGACTATGTTGGTGATCGAAGTATTACAAACATGTCTAGCACAAAGGAAAGCCTTGCTTACAGCCATTCATGGTATCAACCCACAGGATTCCATGCTTGAAATTTTTGACATGGAAAAGTGTAAACCTCCCCTTTCTCACCAACTTGCATTTCAGGTGCAAATCTTTTCGAAAGGTAAAGGTATACATAGAACTGTCATTGAAAAAGGTGCTTCTACCTGCATAATGTCGGCTTCATGTTGGCTCATGTTGGCTCGCTTTGGGTTCTCCAACCCTATCCCCACCATTGAATTCCCTTAAAGCTTTCGACGACCACACTTTCATCCTGAATGGTTACCTAGCTAGCTACCCCATCACCTTGTATGGGAAAATGGTAATGGTGGGCATCGAGGTCATAGATAAAAGGCTTGACTATAATCTCTTGTTGGGTCGCAATTAGACGTATGCCATGACGACCACTGTGTCTACTGTCTTTCTCATCATTCTATTTCCATTGGATGGAAAGATAGTCACAGTGGATCAGCTGTCTTTGTACACCCCTGATTATTCCCCATTACCAAGCAGCTCTATACCCCTAGTAGGTGTCGTACCTGACTCTTACGTCAGTATCAATACTGGTCTACTAAAGGCTTCTTCCCTGATGGGTTTTTTCCCTCTTCAGTTGCCAAAGGTTACACAAATGGTCAATGTTGTTTCATCCATTCCTCATGAACCAACCGATCCATGGATCCTATTAGCTCCTTCAGACATTGACACTTATAGAGAAAAAATGCCACTGTCACCAATTGAATTGGCCTACCAAGCCATTCAATATGCATTTGAATCTCCGGTCACTTGTTATAGCCAATGGTACCACTACCCCTTCCATCAGTGCTCCTTCTTTCAATCCACTCAATCAAGTCCTACCTATGGATGAAGCTATTAGAGAAATCATGAGTTTAGAAGAGCGACCTTGGTAAGACTCACACCATCATGTTTTGATATCTGATTCGAACATGATGCCTATTCAAATCTTGTCATTTGACACACCTAAAATAGTTCCCTTGCCTTATACGACTATCGAAACTTTGGATTCAGAAGGGAACATGAGAAATATTTCAAAAACATTGCTCATTGATATTTCTTTCAAGAGAGGCATCGTGGAAAACATCCAGGTTGGAGTCAATTGCAATCTTGAGGAAATTGTGAGCTTCACCTACCCTTTTAAATATTTCCCTGATGTTTTCCCTTGGTATTATGAGGAAATGCATGGCATAGACCCTTCTATTGTCAAGCATGAGATCAAGAAGTTTCAAGCATTCCTTTTATGGTATTTTTCTTGCTCATTAATCCAAAACATCCTTTAGTCTCCTTCTTCGGGCTCGTTAAACTACTATGAAGAATATTGAGCATTACTTTTATGGTATTTTCCTTGCTCGTTAATCCGAAAAACCTTGAGTCTCCTTCTTTGGGCTCGTTAAATTATTACAAAGAAGCTATGAGAATGTTTTTTTATGGAATCTTTTCTCACTCTTTTAACTGAAAAATCCTTGAGTTTTTCATTGTTGGACTCATTAAACACATACGACGATGGTCCGAGCAACTCTTTTTCGCTCTTTTTCTAGCTAATTAAACTGAAAAATATCATTACAGCATTCTTTTTAGGCAATTTTTTCTCGCTCATAAAACTGAGAAAATCCTAAGTTTTTTCTTTAGGCTCATTAAAAACTTATGAAGACGACCTGAGCATTCTTTTAGGTACTTTTCTCGCTCATTAAAATGAAAAATCCTGAGTTTTTGTCACTGGGCTCGTTAAAAATCTATGACAACAACAAGAGCACTTACTTTTTTGGGACCATTTCTCGTTCTTAAATCGAAAAATCCCCAAGTTTTTCCCTTCTTTGAGCTTGTTAAATCTACAAAGAAGGAATAAGCAATTCGTTTACCTCTTTTTCTTTGCTCACTAAACTAAAAAAGATACCTTGAGTTTTCTCCATTTGACTCATTAAAATTTGATGAAGGTATTAAGTTTGTCTTCGCGTGACTCATTAAAATTTCACGACGAAAAGCGAGTTTATTCTGTCTCCTTGTACTCGTAACAAAATGAGGTCAACATCTATTTAGCATAGGTTTCTCTTTATCCAGACTCAATAGATTAACTCATGGAAAAGTAACTGATCTGGGTATACTATTAAAGTTTTGTCACACCTGGTTAACAACTATGATAAAGGGACCACCCTAGAGTCATTCTTTATGATCTTTTCAGACTCTCTAAATATGAAAAGACCACTAATTTGTCTAGTCTGGACTCGTTAAATTACACAAACAAGGTATAGAGTCACTCTTTCTATGATCCTTTTCAGACTTTTAAAACATGAAAAGGTCGACGAGTTTGCCTGTCTAGACTCATTAAACTAATCAGATATGGCATATAATCATTCTTTTTGTGGTCCTTTTCAAACTCTTAAAATATGAAAGGATCGATGAGTTTACCCATCTGGACTCACTAAACTAATCATAGGGGGAAAGTAGACAATACAACTGTATTCACTATTAGAAGGTGTGGTTTGGCAGCAGTCATTCCCTTGAACATGGAACTCCCTCAGATAAACCTTCCTTATGATGACCTCTCAATATGAATCCTACCATCCTATGAGTTTAGCCTAAATACCCTGTTGTTCTTGCATCTTTGTATCCTAACACTCTTTGGTGTTCATGAGTCTAGTTCTGCATAGTTAAAACCATTGTCATGCCTTCTATTGTTCAAGGGTTAACCTTTTGCTTCCCCCATCAACCCATCAAGCATATCCTTTCATCACGCCCTTCGTCATTTTGACCCAATGCTCAAAGATTACTCAAGAAACAAATCAGTTTCATGTTGATTGACGTAGGACACATTATTGCCTACCTTTTGACAGGTATCTTCCTATCGGCTTCAACACTCTATCTAGGAAGATAACCCATAAACACATTTAGTGCCTTGGTACTTGAAAACATTAGTGGTAGGTCACCTTGTGTTTGATCAAGAGATCTCATTATTGGCTCCTAGTTAAGCGATTCTACAAGTGTTTGATGAAAAAAACATTTTTCACACTCACTAGATTGTACTGTGCATCTTGGAGACCATCACCATTATTGGCGGCCTTCCTCACGTATGTTAATGGTCTCCATTATTGACTGGTAATCAGATAATTTCATGCATTTTTGACATCAATGCATATATTCACATGCATTAATCTATGCTCTTCGGTGAAGAAGAAATCAAGACCTTGGGTAGAGGCTTCCATCACTCAGCCTTATTTCCTCTCCCAAGTTGTGTATATTGTTTTTTGGATACAACTCATCAGAATGATCCTATTATGACACCGGATCCACATTTTGTTTATGGGCGACCAACATCGTCATATCTCTTTTATGAGAAAACCACTCTGACATAACTACTGAGTGTGGGAATGCATTATTCAGGATAAGATTTTAGTTGTTTTATATACATATGTGTTGTATTAGGCTTCCTGTACCTCCAAAATCTCCAATCCACTCTCTCTTTTTGTCGAAGAAGGAAAATAATAGTTAAGTAAAGTATTTTAGTCATCATCGCGGCTTCTAATCTCACACTTTAGGGCGCATCTGTTATACAACAAAACGACCCCTCATCAGCTCACAGGGGAAAGACATGATGGCTGAAGCAAAGACCAAGTTCACAAGCCTCTTTTCCACACTAACGCTGGCTATACACTAACAACATGCTTTATAAAGCTTATCTGTAAACCTAAGGGAGTGTTAGTGTCCCCACTAACTCTACTTGTTGGTTCAGGGATAACGTTAGTGAAACCTAATGAGAATCTAGAGGTCAAAGGAGTGAATTGACTTAGAAATATCTCTATATTCTCTCCTAAATCTACTCGGCAAAGCAAGGCAACATCTAAGTTCGACCTATTTGAGGTATTTCTAATCCTAATGAAGGAGACAAATGGTAAGGATCTCAAAAGCATGGAAACATCATTGCTTTTACCTAAATAAACTCATGGAGGAACTTGGAAACCCTAACTTGAATGCTACATAAGTAAAGCTAGGGCTATTGTGATAGAGGTCAGATCATTTGAAAGGATAACTTACTTGATTGTTGAGCATAGTCTCAAATCTAAGCATAAGAAATTCGTAAGAAGGGAGAGAGAGAGAGGAGCTGGAGTGGTAAGGGAAGGATGATGCAACAAATGGTTGTAATCATTCTTCTGGCATTAATATAGAACTACAGTTGTACTATCTACTCCATCGTGTTGGTACTATCATTCATTTATTTGTTTGTCCAATACCTTTTAGCATGAGTAGCTTAGTTATGTGTAACTAGATGTATTTTGTATATTCATGTATTAATTTTCAAGGTTTTATGTTGTGATTATGCTTGTCTCTTCTATGTGTAGGACTTGATTTGGAGCCGGCTCAGGGGACTTCCGCATAGCTGCATTATGTTCTCCAGCAAATCTACACTGAGGCTTGAGGTAATGAATCTGTTTTTCTTTTATAGTTAGTTATTGAGTATGGACATGTATGTAGCTTTATGATAGCTCAAGATATCTTACAGTCTGCCAAGGGTCCTGGGAAGACCCTTGAGGGTTTCTTTATTCTCCATACACTGTGCATTTAATCATATAGCAATAATTTTTTACGCGAAAAATATCATGTTGCATGTTAAAGTTATCAAACACTTAAGAAGATCTACGTAAATACACAATTAAGGGTAATCACAGAGGCATGTAAGTGGTTTATTAACCTATTTAGGGTCCGTGAAAGATAGTCGTAGACCTTTGTGGAGGTATAGAATCTGATTAAGGGAATTTATATCGATAAGCCCTAAGGGCTTATTGATCTGTGCTAAGACAAGTTTAGGGCATAAAATGACATCACACTCATCTTTGGGTGTTGAAACTTGGTTCTAGAATCTCCCCATACTTCTTCAGGTGAGACTTTAGTTTGCACTCCACAGGTTGATGCCAAAAGGGCCAGTAGTGTAAGGATTTTTTTGGCAAACTTAGCTCTGAACCTAGGTCCAGACCCAATAATTCAACACCTTGCCACCATAAAAAAAAAATGCAAATCTTCAAAAATTATTTCCATAACACCAATTGATGCCAACATTGCTATGAACTAGAAGATAAGTAAGGCGAAAATAATAGGTTTGATAAGAAATGATAAGAATTATTTTCCAAATTGATTTAACCATTGGGAACCCATTTCTAAAATTTTCCATTCATTTTGTCTAGTACACTTTGCTAACATTGAGCTAAAGGATTGCTTAATGAAAGAGAAATTCCAAGGTAGTTAAAAGAGGTCTATTGATGTTGATATGGAAATTACATGATTCTATAGATGTGTGTGAATGGGTTGTGTGTTGGGTTGTTTTATATTCTTTCCACAACTAACCTACGTAGTGAACTGGGGGGTTAGAGGGGGGGTGGAGCCC
>APFE031305663.1:54551-88130 GCA_000404065.3 Pinus taeda
AAAATCAAGCTGGTAGTCTCGGTCTTGAGATCCAGTGGAAAATCTCTGTGTATATGTGTTTTATGTGTTATGCTCTCGCATTTTTATTTTTCCTGTGATTTAGAATTCGTATGCAGGTAATTTCTGTACGGGGTTAAAACCTACATTGTGAGTTTGCATTTCACCCAAAAAAATTACTTTTTTCTTGTTTACCTTTCCATTTAATGGATTAATGAAGGAGTTGAAGACCAAGTTGAACTAAGAAGTAATTGTAATGGAGGCTTCGCTAATCAATATGGTATTATCAATAAACTATGAGTGGTTTATACTCTTTACTAATATTCCTATCTTTATTCCCAAAAGGTTGTTTATTAATATTTCTTGTTGTAATTTTTTACTCAAATATTTAACCATTAGAACATAAAATAAATGGGAAACGGTGAAACCCTACCAAATCTCTCTACTAATATGAAATAAAGGGGCTATCTTTCCATTCACCATGAAGAATTGAAGGAGTAATAACACATGGATTAATCCATCCAATTACCAAGGGATTAAATAAAAATACGTGCTTGACATCAAAGAGAAATAAGAACCTTGCCTTATGAAATATGTTTTCCTTGTCAATTTTTACTACCATACCTTTATCCTTATTTGTTCGCCTAGTGTGAATAACCGCTTAGAATAGAAATATTATTTATTATTTATCCTTTTAGCATGAATACTCCTTGATTTTCAAAGGTAATATTT
Organism: Pinus taeda; assembly: GCA_000404065.3. Classification (NCBI taxonomy): domain Eukaryota; kingdom Viridiplantae; phylum Streptophyta; class Pinopsida; order Pinales; family Pinaceae; genus Pinus; species Pinus taeda. The sequence continues at coordinate 55,281 of APFE031305663.1, forward strand.
CAGAGCACAATTCTCAATTTGTTTGTTATTATTTTATAAAATGTTTTGTATAAAAAATGAGCCAAAATATAATTAATGAATATTTTATTTACATCCTTTAAAATTAATATTAAAAAACTAGAAAGAAAAATTTATATTACCCCTAAAATTAAAATTTAGATCATATGTTAAGAGTGTCCCATGAAGTACATCCATAGTCTTTTTTTTACATCTGTGAGATCTTCAAGAGCTAATACTTTGGTATGAATCTTGATGAAAGAGATATAAATATTTTTCAAACAACAACGTGATCCTTGACTTCTTCATCAAGACCTACAATTTTGAGAATTTTGTATACTCAAAGAAAATACAAAGTGAAATCCTCATCTTCTTCCATCTTCAACCTTTTGAATTGGGCCCTGAGATATTGTAACCTAACATCTTTTACCTTCATGTCTCCTTCAAAATAATTTTTAAGCTTGTTCCATACATCATGAGCTAACTTGCACAACATTACTTTGACAAATTTTGAATTTGATAAACAAGTTAGAAAAGCATGATTAGCTTGTGCATTGAATGTATAGAGTGGCTTACCTATTGAAACTATTAAAATAGTATCAATAACTTTATATTTGATCTCTATAATTTCCCAAACATCATCTCCCAAGGAAATGAGATAGTTATACATTCTTATCTTCTAGAAGGTATAGTTAGATCTATCAAACATAGGAGGCTTACTTACTCCTCTGATTATTGTCATATTATCTTGAAATTAACCTTCCAGTAGTTAATTGTTCTTAAAGGAAACCCACTCTAATACCCCTTGTTAGAACAAAGATCACACTGAGAGGGGGGGTGAATCTGCGTGGTGGAAATTTTAACATTTCAACACATTTTATCAATAAGAAATTATGTAGTAATGTACCATAACCATTTGTAACATATAAATAAATAGAACAAAGCATCAAGAAGCAATCATCACATCAACAATGCATCAAGAAGCCATCACATCAACAAAAGAGGACATGAATGTTGCTACTTGTGGTAGGCTACTTCCTGATTGAAGAACCAACCTCCAAAATGAGCAAGCTTCAACTTATTATAGGATTCAACCTAATTGAGGCACCAACCTTAGTGGAAGGACCCACCACCTTCTTCAAATTCTCATGGATCACATTTTATAATATTTCAAACTCGGTCCACTTTCTCTTTTACATATCTTTGTTGGGTCTCCAAAATGTCATATTTTCATAGATTTTTCCTTCAATTTAATCATATACCACTATATTATAACCTTACATTAAGGAAATTTTTATGAATATATATGGGTTTAGACTTATTATTTCCAAATAATTGGTTCTTGTATTTTGAGTGAATTTATGTTTAAATATTAGAATAATAACATGGTTTCACTTATATGTAAAAGTTGGATGAATTGTGTGATGTTTATAGGCATATTTAAAGACTTTATCAAAGTCATATTTGGAGAGTTAGCCTCAAATTCTAATTTCATCTTCAACCCTTGAATATTTGAGGAATATTTGAAATAATAAATCAAGCACATTTGATGGAGAAGAATCATGAAATCTTTGATAAACCTTATTACCAAATATTTTAGAGGTTTCTTAGATGATATTTATAGATATTACTTGATAGATATTAACACATGGTTGTAACAACATGAGACATTTGTTGATCTAAGAGATATTTGTGGATCCACATTTATTAATTAATTATCTTATTTTTGTATAAATAAGAGTTTGTTCTCCATTCAAAGGGTAGTGACACTTGGAGCAAACCTCTAAACCATGATGGAATAAAACACATTTCATAAATTCTTGTGTTAATTAGTTTATAGTTTTAGATTATTGTATTGTTATAAGATGTAGTTTTATAATCTATGTAATTTATATTGGTTTTCTTATGTTTTAAATTAGTTTATTTTGTTGATAAACAATAACACTTTGCTTAGTGTTTCAAGTGCGAGCCTTCAATACATGATCAAAGATGATGATCTAGACTAGCAACAATTTTCAAGAAGTAAATTTTTGATGCAATTATTGGGGAAACTAAAACAGATATGAAAAAACTAAAACATGGATTTTGTGCAGAATGAGCCCATCTAGGTGATTCATGAGAATATATTCAAAACAATGCACAATTTTGGAGATATGATTGGAACTTTCAAATCAATTTTCTCATATTTCGTGTTGTGGCTAGCAAATGTAACAATACAAGAAATACTTTGAAATTTCCATCAAATTAAGGAAGAGATCACTCATTCTGAACAATAAATAATCTAGTTGTTGAAGTTATTACAATTATCTAACAATTCTCTAATATATTTAGTTAATAAATAATTACAGTGATCACTTAATTTAGGACTTGATTTATTTAATTTTCAATATCTTTACATTCTTGTCATTTTAATTTCTTGCAAGTGTGAATAGTACAACAAATGACTAGAGCTCTATAAGTGACTTGATGCTAATTATTGTAGCAATAATTCTATTTTAAATGCAAATATTTAAAAAAAAGAGGGACTATTATCTTACCTTATCTACACAACCACGATCATTGATGACTAAAATAATTGTATTGATAGTTAACTTGATTATTTAATTACATTTTATTAAGTGAGTTTGTTTTTTTATGTTTTTGGTTTTCATAGATTTCCATTTCTTTCCTAGATTAAGGTTTCTATTGCTTTCCTAGATTAGATTTCCATTACGTTCCTAGATTAAGTTTTCTATTGCTTTCCAAGATCAAGATTTCTATTGCTTTCCTAGAATAGATATTCATTGCTCTCTTAGATTAGGATTTCCATTGCTTTCCTAGATTAATATTTATAACTCTTTCATATATTATATTTTCAATGCTTTATTAGAATAATATTTCATTTCATGTCATTTTATTCGATTTCATAGGGTATAATTTTCTTTCATTGTGATTTATTTCAATTATAATTGAAAGATAAACTCCTAGCATATACTTGTATGCACAATCCACAAGTTTACTTACTCAGATTGATAATTTAATGTAATAAAATTTAAGATAATTAAATTGACCAACACTGTCTTCAAACTAATCAAATTGTTGTTATCATACTGATGTCATGAACCTATCATTTCTTGGTCGTACCATGTTCCAACTTGTCCATCAATCTAGTGACATAAATCCCTTATTGAAACCTATTTTAACCATACTCCCAACACCAAATGCAACCTAGTCCTAAGCCCCTACAACACATAACAAATATTATGATCATCAAGAATACATCATCAAGGGTTTTCATTCCATGAGAATTGTTCACTGTTGACCCCTAATCATCACACTTCTTCTGAAATCTAATATGTCCTTAAAATAAGCTTTAAAACCCCCCAAAACCGTATAAAATAAAAAATCAAATTAATATTTTAACAGAATGTCCTTTCTAGGAAGATTCTACAAATTAATATGTTTTAGTAATGGATCTACAAAAGGAACTCTTTTGTTCACTTAAATGTTCTACAAAATGAAAAATGGTGGGGTAAAATAAAGAATAATTTTATAACCTTAGACCTAAAAAGGCTAAAAAATGTGACCTCATTTATCCATAACAAGTGTCATACCACAAATGCTCCTTTTTGTTGCTTGTCATATCATCTACCAAAAAATGAATATTCTTCCTTAGCCGACAAGGCTGGGATCTAACCCCATGACTACACAATATCCAATGAAACCATTCAACAACCAATTAACATTGGTAAGTTTTCAAACAAAAATGTGGAGGGCTCGACCTCGCATATCACTAATAGTGCAACCAAATATATATTTTATATATAGCATACCAACAATGGTGACACTCAGTTCTTAGTAAATAGTGACTCCAAAAAGTATGAGATTCAACCTCAAACATGAATCAACAAAGGTGAAGCTTATCTACCATTATTAGTGTACTAGACAGTGATGGAATTTGGCTAGCAATTATCTGAATCATATAGTGATAGAAATCTACCATTTTTCTCCATTAATGGATTCCAAACACACTGATGAGACTTTGACACATACATATGCCAATGGATCCCAAACACACTAACAACACTCAACCATAGGCCTCCATTAACATTACAAACACAAAATGGAGGAGCTTTTCCACAAGCCTCTTGTCAATGATCAAACATATAGTGCGACTTAGCCATAGGTCTCTATTAACGATCCCTAACAAATAGTAATAAGGCTTAGCCATTTCCCTCTAATAAAAAATGGTAGAACTCGACAACAAGCCTCCATAAACAATGATCAAACAATCATAAAACTAAACCACTTAAAGAATAATTAACTCAACCACTGACCTTCAATTAAACAATAGTGAAACTTTACCACAAACCTTCAGTCAAACAATAATGAAACTCAACCACAAGCCGCTGATCAAACAATAGTGAAATTTGACCACTAAACAATAAATAACTCAACCATGGGCATTTGTCAACAATCAAACAAAAATGGAGCTTAGCCACGAGCCTATAAATAAATAATAAGAGAGCTTGGCCACAAACCTTTGTCCAAAATCAAACACAAATTGTGGAGTTTTTCCATTACTCTATGTCCACGATAAAACAAAAATGATGAATCTTGGAAAATAGTCTTCATTACATATCCATACAAATAATGATTAGAACTAAACCTCCCTATTCTCCCTAAATAGAATTCAAACCTTTTCTCATCATAGAAAAAGAACTAAAGACAACTCTGATGGACTTAAACAAATATTGATCACTTTTGAACTTAGAATAAAAGCATAGAACATGTATTCCTTGTATTTGTTTTCTCAAGTTCATTATTACTTCTCCATGATATCTATATTTAGATGTGTTTGGTGGATCAAAACTCATGGGAGTTGACCACGAGTCAATGGACGTGCCACCAATCCTGAAGTTTTAGCCATTATATTTTCACCAAGCCAATCATTTGATTATCAAATTTGTGACATTGCTCCTAACTTTAACCCTAGATTTATGTCCCTAACCTTTATGAGTCCATATGACCATTGTTGGGGAAATTAATTGCTTAATTAAAAAGAAACTAATCACCTGGACATTAATTATAAACTTGAGGAGTGTCTTTTTATTTTAAGTAAATCATAAAATTATATGCAAGAAGCCACCAACAGCTAACATTGGTTCTACATGATTGAGTTCTACACTATCAAGCTCATTTGAGAACAAGTAAGATGTAGGACTTGAAAACAATACTAAATTTGAAAAGAAAAAGGTAAATGACATGAAAATAATTATGTAAATCACACTGTTTGAATCAATACTAAATTCAACCACACCTTTTTGAATTGGAAATTTAACCCATTGCACTTAACATAATTCAAATGTTAATCGAGAGTAGCAAATGAAATGAAATCTAGAAATGGCAGGAAATTAGAAATCTAGAAAATGAAACAGCCAACACCATACTTTAAAAAAAGGAAATTTACTTTAAGGAATAACAATTTAAACTATACAACTAAACTACTTTACATGCTCAAATCAGATTACAAGTAACAATTATGAAATTGCACTAGTAGCTCCTCTCATTAAAAATTATAAATAGATACAATACAACTTCGAGTTCTACCTCTAATTCACTAATTTCCCATACCCACTTTGATCTTTGTTTTCATTTAAATAGATAGAGACCAAGGGGAAATTACAACTAAATTCATTACAAAATGATTTCCCCTTACAATTTTGGGTTTATTACAAAATCTCAATAACCAAGATCAGATCTGAAAGATCTCTCCATCATGATTTCGTCGGAACTATTAGAATATGGTATTGCAATTGGAATAGTTTGGAAAATGGCCACAACAACAAATATGAGAAAATCACCTTCAGAGAACCTTCCATTTCTCTCAATCTAGAGTGATTTTTGGAAAACTACTCAACAAAAAAATAATTTGGTCCATTATGCAGAAAAATCGTGTCTCGGATATTTAAGATTCGTCTTCATTTTCCCAAAATGGCCAACGCAAAACTGTCACATTTTATTGCAACAAATTTTTGAGTTGGAATATTTGATTATGAAATGAAGATCAAATTTTCAATCCGGAAGAGATCTTGAAGAACAAAATTTTGAGTGATGTTATAACAAATTCATTAATAAACCATCATTGGAAAAATCATACATAATAATCTTGAATTTATTAAAAATAAAAGAGAATAAAAATCACTAATCCACAAGAGCATGAATAATTATAAAATGGAATTAAATGATAAATTATGATTAATAATGTGATAAAATAACAGTGGAAATGGATGAAATAGATGTCAAGAAATGGTATCAATATTTAAAATTTAGTGGCCGAAAATCTCCCCCAAAATGAACATGTTGCATGTCCTCATTCAACCCAATGTCTTTATATTAACCAAGCTATAATAAATTAATCAAAACGCTCACCCCAACTCATGATATTGATGGAACATGAGAATTCTTCCCTAAAAGCCTCTTCAAAATAGTGGGTTTTCAATTCTAGCAATGTTGATTAAGCTATAACAATTTGCACATTAACTTTCAATAATCTATATATATATATACATATACATATACATATATAACAACAAACTTCATTAACCATTTTCTCAAAAAGTACAAACCAAATCTTGCAAAAATTTTGCAAGAAGATTTCCACTATATTAAGGCTTCTTCAACCCAAATATCAGAGTTAATTGATTCACAGATTGTGAGATATAAGAAAAATGGTTGAAGGTGATAACGTTTAATTTCTAAGAAAAGTATAAATCAGTTTTGCCTGAAAGTTTATGTGTTTGTTCCTATTACATTAATGCTTCCTCATACTAAAAAACAAAGAGATCCAATGCAAAAAAATCAAGATATCATCAAAATAGTTGTAAGTGACAATGCATGGTTTATGGAGTCTTACAAACTGGTTTAGCTTGAAGTTTTTTGGGTTTGTATATTTTAATGATACCTCTTTGTTGTCCAAAAATTACAAGAATCTAGTTCATAATTTTAAAGATATACACAAATCAATTTATGCATTGTATAAAAAATGAAATTGTATGCCTTGAATGAGGAAGAAAAGAGAAAACATCTATCATGCATAGCATCTCCTCCCCCAAACTGGAAAATTAGCATGCCCTCATGCTAGACTAGAAAAAAAATTAGGTTGTTGTTACAACTGTTGCTGAAATCTCTACTTGGTGTAAAACAACATGGAATAAGGGAGGTTTTGAGAATTAATATGGATATCGATGGATGATAAAGAGTATTAATCGAATGGTCATGATAAATAAATTAATAAAAAGTACACTCCCCCAAATTAAAAGATTTTGTGTCTTTAAAAAAATGGGAAGTGATGAAGAAGTGGAACTAATGATCTAAAAATATGAGTAAATATTGCTCAGTGGTTTTTCATGACATTCACCTAACCTTTTAATAAATTCTAAAAATTATGTTATTTTTCCTCAAGTTTTCCCTCTGTGAAAGTGTGAAATGGCATGGATGGATTGATATTTGTTAAATTTGATGTAGGCTAAGTCTATGTTGGATGTGATATGGAAGGTGGAAGCCATGCAATATGAAAGAAAGTAATCATAGAGTGTAGCATGGTTTCCTTCCCCCAAACTAATTAGTTTCCCTGTCATAAATGTTTCTATAACATATCTCATCAGTAGCCTCAATCAATAATTCATCACCTCACTTACCTCATTATATATAAAAGTGACATAATCATGTTGTGAATGTCATGGGATACTAATTGATTAAAAGGGAATATAAAAGAGGGTAAAAATGGTGATAAAAATATGTGTTCCTTATACCCATTAGCTTTGGTTATTATGGGCACACAAATGGTGATACATGGGATGAATTAGTTATCTCAGTCTTTGCTTCTCAAGATCTGACCAATTACTTGGTGTTCACAATCATAATTAGGACTCTTTATTCTACTCCAAAATAATAGTAGTGTTGTTAAGCTATGAATAAATGGCCACTGATTGGGCAAGGAAACTATCTTGAGTTAAAGATATGAAACATGTAGAATAAAGGAATGATAGATGAGAGGATACAAAATGTAAAATCTCAAATATCCCAAAAGTTTCATCCCTGACATGTAAAGTGAATATTTATAACTCAATAATAGATATAAATGATAATCATCATTATCTAGGAACATATTAAATCTTTCCCCATGAAACACGAGTTCTGGAAAACCTTATATATGCAACAGTGAGATTTATCGACAATTAGTTTTGATAAGAAAAGGTAACCAAGTAGATCATAGTATTGAATTAACTTCTATACCATAGGCATGGTCACTTATGCCACTAAGAATCCATAGCCTCAATAGGGATGCCCTTTTAACCCATTGAGATGCCAATGTCCCATCTATTAGAAATAAATACATAGTTACAAGTATATTTCAATTTACTTAGATGTATACTAAAGATCATTATTCTAGCTTGGTATCGACTTAATCAAAATGTCATTCATGGGAGCTAACAAAAGTGAACAAGCTGGCTCATGATGAGACCTTTTTTCCTTCAGCTTTATGATCGAGGGCCATTACCCTGGCTGGGTGACCAGTAGTGTAATGTCACTTTTTAAGGACCTATGATCATGGCACGTCGGTTGGTGATGAGACCTCCTATCCTTCAGTTGACTATTTATGTTTAAAATTCAACTATGCCTATTGTTAATCAACAAAATATTACTTAATAGATGGGGTGTTTGATCAACTCCTTAAGAGCTAGGGATGACATAAAAAAAATTGTAGGAACTACTTTCAACTTGATTAATCTTGCTTATGGAAAACCAGTAACCTTAAAATGATTGTTGATAAATATAATTTTCTTTGTTAAGATTGAGGTTGAGGAACAATTTGTTAGATAGTGATGGAAAGATTTAAGTACAGTTTTGTGTTAATCAACATAAATTTTACAAGATCAAGGACTTTACAAATTAAGAAAGTTGAAAATTGACATGACGAAATAATCTTTGCGTAATTATTTCTTCAAAATAAGATTACGTTTATAGATAAACAAAGATAAATTGACTACCCAATCATTATGTCAAAGAGGACCTAGAACATTAAAAGTATTTCCCATTCACCAAGGGGAAAAAATGAGAAATACCTACAAGTTTTGAATCAAAAGCATGAAAATGGGCTAATAACAATAATTATGACTGAGGAAACTGATGAGCCTGAATGTTCCAACAATAATGTTGCAACTCCCAAGGCTGCCAACTTTAATTATCAACCCAACATTCATACAAATTTAAGAGTTATCAGCACTATACATGCAACATACAATGTGTCCTTCCTTTTCTTTCATGATGTAATGGAGCGAATGTAATCAAATCCTAAAATAATTCTAGAAATGGAAATGCTCAAAATGGAAACCTTAACCTATTGCAGGAAAGAACACACAAGGAAAGAAAACATATTCTAATTTCATAAAGAAAAGACCATGAACTAATATCAATCATTACATTTCAAATATTTTATATCCATTAAAAAAGTTCATTGGATGCGGAAATCAACAAAATCATTATTGTATTATCCAATTCATAAATATGTCCATTAACCTAGATTGTTCAGATGTTTTGGAGGGATAAAATGGCAAGTCCTAAGTGGTGTTTATTCCTCCTCAACCATTGATTTAGAACCTAAGGGTTATGATTCAACCCTAAGGGACAAAATCCAAGCTTTTTGAGAAAATATGGGCAAGTATATACATGCTGGAAGAGTGTTACATGAAGTTGCTACAGGAAGTTATAGGCTGCTATAGGAAGTTACAAATTTTCCATAAGGAGATATTTTTCACCGAATGACCAATTAAATCAAATCCAAATTGGATGGGACTCAACCCAAGTAAACTTAGAGTCCTATGAAGGAGACCAAGATTTAGAAGGTGAAAAGGGTACCAATATTCATTATTTCCATCAATATAATTACATCCCTACAAGAAATGAAAGTGGAACTGCAAAGATACAAGTGTTCTCCACAAGAAGACTAAGAAAAATCAAACCCTAGAGGCAAATTAAAATTGGTACTTATAAAAAAATATTAGGAAGCATCCCCCATGAAAGGAGGAAGCCTTCCCCTCCAAAATCCCTCAAATAGTGGATCTAGTTCGCAACACTAGGAATCTGCATTAAATGACAGGGAACATATTCCTATATTTTCTCAATCATTTGAGCTCGAGAATTACAAGAATGTTGCAACTCCCAAGGCTACCAACTTTAATTATCAACCTGGGGTTCATACAAAATTAAGAGGTATCAGCACTATATGTGCAACATACAATGTGTCATTGGTTCATTGTCATGATGTAATGAAATGAAACCCTAAACTAATTGTAGAAATGGAATGCTTGAAATGGAAACCTTAACCTGTTGCAGGAGAGAAAATACAAGAAAAGAAAGCCTATTCTAATTTCATAAATAAAATATCATGAACTAAATATGAATCATTATATTTCAAAATTTTCATATCCATTGACAAAGTTCATTGGATGTGGCAATCAAGAAAATCATCATTGTATTATCCATTTCATAAATTTGTCCATTAACTCAAATTGTTGAAATGTTTTGTAGGGGTAAAAGGCAAGTCCTAAGTGGTATTTAGTCTTCTATAATCATTTATTTAGAGCCTAGGAGTGATGATTCAACCCAAAGGGACAGAAACCAACCCTTTTTAGCAAGTATGGGCAAGTATGTACATGTTGGAAGAGTGTTATAGGAAGTTATAGGTGCTGCTACAGGAAGTTACAGATTTTATACATGAAAATATAGTTCACTAAATGAACAAGAAAATATAATAAAAATTGGATGGGGAAATTTTTTTATTGAATAGGATGTCTTGGGTCTCCATTCCAACTGGCATCACTCAAAAATACCTCTATTAACACATGCTAAAAAATAGCATAAAATTACTAGTATAAAATCTAGAAATTTGAGAACTAGTGACCTATTTAATCTATCGAATGCCTAACCTAATCAAGTGAAAATAAAAATGGATTAAATTTTTTTATGGTATAATTAAATTGGAATAAAATAAATTGAACCTCATTAGCACGTTCTAAAAAATAGTAGAAAATTGCTACTATTTGTCACAAGGGACTTCCATAAATTTAGATTTGGGAATAAGCAAATTAATCCAAGTAGCTTAATGATTACTATGACCTTCCAAAGTTGTTACAGGGATGAAATCATTATCGTGATCCTAAAAAATAACATACATCAATCATTTAACCCAATCCTACAACAAAACATCATCAATACTAAATGCAAAAATAGAAAAAAGCAAGAACAAGAGATGCATGTGAATAAGAAGTGAAAAGAAGAAAAGTAACTTATACAAAAGGACTCCGAAGCTCCTCGGATGGCAAAGACCAAGTAAAATTAGATTACTATGAAGGTTACCAAGAATTAGAAGGTGAAAATGGTACCAATCTTAATTACTTCCATCAATACAATTACATCCCTGCAAGAAATGAAAGTGGAACTACAAAAATACAAGTGTTCTCCACAGGAAGACTAAGAAAAATCAACCCTTAGAGGAAATATTGACTTGGTACCTATAAAAAAATATTATAAATCATTCCCCATGAAAGTAGGAAGCTCCCCCCTCCAAAATTGCTCAAATAGTGCATTTGGTTCCCAACGCTAGGAATCTGCATTAAATGACAAGGAACACATTCCTATATTTTTTCAATAATTGGAGATCCAGAATTTGTGCATAATTTCATGATATCTTATTGATTTAATATTAAACATTGACCCTCTTGTAGTAGGGATCAAGTCCCTAAATTATTTCCTCCTCCAAATCTTCATAATGTGCTCAATATTGTCACAATATTCCACAAAATAAACAATATTAGGCACAAATATGTAATTATACATAAACCTTCCTAATGAACATATTAAAGCTAAGAATATATTTTCTAATGCAAAAAGAGAGCTTTAATCTGTTGAAGGATGGTCAGATGGGCCTTAAATTATGTCTAGTTTGGAGGCCCATCAGTGACAATGACCATGGCTTAGGTAACAACAACTATGACTTAGGTAACAACAACTGTAATAGAGGGAACAATAGTTGTGACCTAGGAAACAACAATTGTAACTATGGGAATGAAAACTATGACTTAGGAAATAGTATTTATGACTGAGGGAACAACAACTATGACTTTGGAAACAATAGTTGTGGCTGAGGGAAAAACAACTGTGAGTTAGGAAACATTAGTTTTGGCTGAGGGAACAACAGTTGTGACTTAAGAAACAATAGTTGTGACAGAGGGAACAACAATAATGAGTCAAGAAAAAACAACTCTGATTGAGGGAAAAACAATTGTGAGTCGAGAAACAACAATTGTGATTGAGGGAACAACAATTGTGAGTCAGGAAACAACAATTGTGATTGAGGGAACAACCTTTGTGACTTAGGAAACATCAATTGTAGCTAAGGTAACAACAATTACAATTCGAGAATTATTTATCCAATAATACCATTTTTGCTTGTTACAACCTCAAAACTACCCATACTATTTTAAGCTTATGGATAGGAAGTAGCAAGAATGACTGTGGAAATCCCTCACAAAAACTAATTCAATGGGTGATCCTAGCAAGGTGACATGGAAGAGGATTAGTCATCCAACAATCATAGTCACTTTACAAAATAATGAGGAATTAAGAGTAAATCATTTCTGGTAAGGCTTACCATGAGAGTGTTTAATATTATATATGAGGCAACCATATACTTCATAACAGTGGGGAAAAAATGGAGAGATGTGGAGCAACATCATGAAACTTAAGAACTTCCTTCTTTTATTTTGATAAATGAATAAAAACCGTGACTTTGAAGGAAACAGTGCCTAAAAAATAAAAACATAAGATAAATTAGAAAAGAAACAACACTTTATTGAAAAGCAATAAATAAATAAATAACTTATGTTACAACAGTTTTGGTTTTCAAGTGCAACAACGTTGTTTCTTAAGGGAACAACAATTTGTTTCTAGGAACAACAATCTACCAATGGTGAATGAATGGAAACAAAAGATCTTTCGAAAAAATGTTTTGGTGGAAATGACTTGGATTTTCAAATGAAAATCAACTCTTCATTTTTCCTATTATGAATTCGTCAAGTAATGAAAATGTCTTCACAATTTTTTCTTCGTGTTGGGGGGAAATGGTGGGAACAATTTTGTAGCAAGTTCTTATGATAAAACAAAATTAGCTTATGACACTTAAAAAAAACTCAATATCATATGACATTAAATTTACTAATATATGCTTGGATAGAATGCCCTTATTTCATTAACATTTCCTTGAAGAATAACTTTCTCATAAATGGATCTCCTTTATTCTCCTAGGACTTGCAAAAAATGAGCATCTACCTGCAATAAAACATGAAATCATGGAAGAAGAGAGGTGTGAGGGCTCTCATAATCCAATAAATATGGAAAAAAAAAGAACTAGTTACTATATAAAAAAAATCCATGGAAAAAAACAACAAATTAAAATTTATTTATTACCTGTGGGACAATGATGGCTAACTATACTAACCATCAATGTTTTAATCATAACTTCTTTGTTTTTTGTCCAAATTGAGTGATTCAAAATACAAACGAATTTGAATTCATAGGTACGTCTCAAATAGAAACAACTTTTAAAATTCCATGATATGATATGTCAAATTTACCTAGAACAACCTTCATAACAAAGTCATTTTCGATATCCCAGATTAGACCAACAATTGATATTTTAATCATAAATTTTTCGTTTGATGACATATTTAACTAATTAAAATTGATATTAAATAATACTCATGTATATATCCCCAGTAGAAATAATTTTTGAATTAAAGAATAATTGATGGGTCAAATATGCTAGTGAATTGCAGGAAAAAGCAAATTTTAACAATGTTGATCTACGATAGGCAATTAGTATTTTGGTCATAATTTTCTCCTATCGAAATAGATTTATTTGAATGGTCTTGTAAATTATATTCATGGGTGAATATGCCATAGAAACAGGTTTGCAAGAGCTAGTCATTTAGTCCTCCAAAACCTGACTGTCCAAACTATGTCCTTGAGTTGTCTACTAGAAATGTTGTCAATTGTTTGTTCATAACATTTTCATTTCAAATCAAAATTGAGTGATTCAAATTGGGTTATAAAGTATACACCAATGGATACTTATAATAGAAACAAGTTTTGAAAATATGTCCATTTGATTCCTCAAAACATTACTGTCCCGATTGTTTTTTCTAAAATTTTGATGAAGCCGCATGCCATAAGATATGATAATCAAGTAATTTTCCAAAATGGTGATAAAAATGGATATTATTATTTGTATAAATATAATTTTCAATTTAATACATCTATATACATAAATAAACTCAAATATTTATCACTAATGCTAATTTTTCATAGCGTGTTGCAACATAAACAACTATTTTTACATATAAAGATTTATTTATTTATTTATCTCCTTATTTATTCTATTTTCGGCACTAACCTACTCTACTTTGAAAAATAAAACATGATTACATATAAGAGTACTTCCAGTGGATCCATTTTTGAAATAAGGCCTCAAGTATGTACATGCCCTAATTTGAAAAATACATGTTAATAAATACTAGGGTATGAGAGACCAACTTCCCTTGAAATGATGGTGCCAAGAATTATTGAAGTATGGAGTGATGACACAAGAAAAGGATGGGGTGAAACCTATCTTCAATATAGGCTTTACTTTCTTGATTTCCCATATTTTTCATATCATGAAGTTCTTCAGAAAATTGAGTATCCAACGTCTTATTGATCTCGACAACTTGTTGATGCAAACTAGAAGAAACCTGATTTTCTTCCATAACTTTTACAATTTTTGGATTTGAAACCTTCCTAGTCTCAATATATGTTTTATGCAATGTTTCAAGTTAGATAAAATGGGTGGGAAGGGTGGGTAAGTTTTGTAGTTCATCATTGTAAGCATGTTTTACTGGTTTATTATGTTGAGGGTGTGGAATGAGTTGAGTAGGAAATTGTGTAGGGCATGAAGGATTTTGATGATGTAGTTGATTAGATTGTGTGGATGATTTTGATAGACAAGAAATATGTTGCTGAAAATATGGTAAAGAATATGGATAATATTTTTGTGCTACAAGATGAGGGAAAATAGTCATGTAATCATAAGATAATCCATGCCAAAATTATGGACAATATTAGTGTGGGTTATACTAAGATTAGTATGGCTGCCCTAATACAAGAGTAATCCATAATGAATAATGCAAGTAAGAGAATGGAGAGAAAGTGTTTTGAGTCATACATGTATGCCATGGTTTCCATGGTTGTGAGTGTGTAGCTTCTTGGTCTCTTTGATATGCTACTTTTATCCTTGGTAAGAAATAGTAGTTACCCATGGGGTGTTTCTTTTGGCTTCGAGGGTAAAAAACTTCTTCAAATTTTTCTTAACTTGAGAAAATCTAATTGTGAAATTAGAGAGCTAATAATATCAATTTTAAAATATCCAAATAAATCATTAATTTCAGCTCCTGTAACTCCTATTCTTGCATCAAATTTTAAAAATTGAGAAGAAAGTTCTCTAGAAATCTTACCACCCTTGAAGGTTCTTCCGCAATACCTTATGCATAATTCAAAAGCATCATTATATGATAACTAAAAAACATCACATTTTCCCATCAGATTTAAGAGTTCTAAAAATTCATATTTGATTCCATCAAGTTGGAGTGTTTTCAAGATCTCTTTTGTCAAATGCTTATGTTTTGATTTTTGAAGGTTGTACTAAAATTGCTCAAAATAGTCCCACTTAAAACACAAATAAGAATGTATTTGGGACTTTGTTTTACAAACCATGAAAATTTGGTAGAGCATATGGGGGAAAGATGTGCATTTGTGTCACTCCTCCTAGATATCTGATAGGAAATTCAAAAGTAGCAATGTGTGTCATTTCTTACCAAAATACAAGATTTTCTTCATGTGCTACTTCAAGGCTCCTCCTTCAAGTGTTCCCATCAATTGGTGGTTCTTACATCACCGCTTAAGTGAAATGGTAGAAAAATATCTTTTTCAAAAGTCTACCTCTAAACTTCCTACTTTTATCCATGCATGCTATATGACCTTAAACTACCTATAGAGGGAAGATATTACTACACGTTATCTAGGGTGCATGCACAAGTTCTTACCTTTCGTCTTTAATATCCAACCCTCTCAAATTCAGGTGTGCATATACAACCAAATATTAGGGTGGTAGTTTTATTTGACAACCTCCCCGACAACGATGTGAAAATGTTGGGGAAATTGATTCCTTAATTAAAAAAAAACTAAGAACTTGGACATTAATTATCAACCCGGGGAGCATATTTTTATTTCAAGGAAAGTGGAAAAATGTATGCAAGAAACCATTGACAACTAACATTAGTTCTACATGATTGGGTTCTACACTATCAAGCTCATTCGATAAGAAATAAATTGTAAGACTTGAAAAACAATACTAAATTTAAAAAGCAGAAGGTAAATGACAGGAAATAATTATTCTAAGCACATAGTTTGAATCGATACTAAATTAAACCACACCTTGTTGAATTCCAAATCTAACCTATTGCACCCAAAATAATTCAAATGTTAATCTAGAGCAACAAATTAAATGAAATCTAGAAATTGCAATAAACATTAACAAATCTAGAAAATGAAACAACCAACAAATTACTTAAAAAAAAAGAAATGTAATTTAAGGAACAACACTTGAAATTCAAAGAAACAATAATTAATTAAAAAGAAAAAGTACGCAACTAAACTACTTTACATGTTCAAGGCAGCACCTTGTCCAAGGGAGTGGGCCCAACTTCTCAACAGTAAGTTATGTTGTGAAAACTAATTCAAATCATATTACAAGTAGACAATATGAAATTCCACTGATAACTCCTTTCATTAAAATTATAAATACATAAATACAACTCTGAGTTTTGCCTCTAATTCAATAATTGTCCATACCCTTTCTTTGATCTTTGTTTTCATTTAAATATATAGAGACCAAAAGGATATTACAACTAAATTGATTACAAATTGATATTCTCTTACAATTTGGGTTGATTACAAAATCTCAATAAACAATATTAGATCTGAAATATCTCTCGACCATGATTCAGTTGGAACTAGTCAAATCTGGTATTGCAATTCGGAGAATTTAAAAAATGGGCACAACAACAAATATGAGAAAATATCCTTTAGATAACCTTGTATTTCCCTCAATATAGAGCGAATTTTGGAAAAATTCTCCATAGAAAATTGATTTGGTCCGTTCTGCACAAAACTCGTATCTCGTATTTTTAAGATTCATCTTCATTTCCCAAAAAGTCCAACACAAAACTATCACATTTTATCCCGAAGAATTTCTGAGTTGGAATATTTGATTATGAGATGAAGATCAAATTTGCAATCTGGAAGAGATATTGGAGGCTAAAATCATGAGTTATGTTATAACAAATTCATTAATAAACCATCATTGGAAACATCTTGCATAATGATCTTCAATTTATTGAAAATAAAGGAGAATAAACATCACTAATCCACAAGAGCATGAATAATTATAAAATTTAATTAAATGATAAACTATGATACATAACATGATAAAAGAACAGTGGAAATGGATGAAATAGATGTCAAGAAATGGTAATAATAATGAAAATTTAGTGGCTCTACAACAATGCCCCATGAATTTCTCCTAAGGTTCAATGGTCCTTAACATGCTAACATCAACATGATGTCATCATGCCACCTCGTGGCCTATTAGATGCTCCATCTGTCACTAGGGGACTTAGAAATAAAACACAGAACATGTATTTCTTACATTTGTTTGCACAAGTTCATTATTTCTTCTCCACAATGAGTATATTTATATCCATTTGGCAGATCGAAACGCATGGGAGTTGACCATGGGTCAATGAACATGCCACCAATCCTAGAGATTTAACCATTATATTTTCACAAAGCAAACCATGTGACTATCAAATATGTGGCCTTGCTCCTAACTTTAACCCTATATTTTTGGACCTAGCCTTTATGGGTCCATATGACCATGCCCCATGACCTACTCTTGAGGGTCAATGGTCCTTTGCATGCTGACATCAACATGATGCCATCATGCCACCTAGTGGCCCATGAGATGCTCCATGTGTCACTGTGGGACAGGATAGTGCCCCTAGATAATCTTTGGACAAGTTGGTAACATACCCATTATTCAATTTCTCATCTAGCTATTATATTTGTTTGATCTAAGAAGACATACTCAAACTTTAACAATGGTAAAGTCCATGAAAATTTAACCATTTTTCATCATAGATTAGATCACTAACCCATAGATCCTCCCTAAAGATGTACATTGTTTAACAAATTTGGTGATTTTTGGGTTTCTACCCATAGTTTGGGTCTGCTACTACTATTGCATTTCAAATGACAATAAGTTATCATCTGAGAGAAGAATTTTAGAGGGTTATATACCATTGGAAAGTTGTCAATAAGGACTATCCATAGGCTCATTAGGACATCATAACTTCATCAAAAAGTCAATAAACCTCAAACCTCTTTGACTTCACTTGATGAGAGCATGAAAGAGTTCAGGTTGGCATATTGCTTCATGGATGATAATGTTACTTCCTTAGGCATCCCCTTTGACATCAATGATGCAATAATAATGAGGTTTTGCACCTAATGGATTTGATGGCTAAGAATACTTCAATCCAGTAACCTAGATTTGTATCGATTTGAATATACATGGAGGTTTACGGCAAGTTTCACCTATGATGAATATGATAGCTATGATGACCTCTCATCAATGGCCTAAATTTCCCATCAAGTTCCAACTTGTTTGGAGTTTAAAATGAAGATACCCACCTAATGAATGTAACAACTAAGATTGCTATGTTTCAGTGGCCCAAAAATGACCTCAGGTTGAAAGTAGCATGGAATTTTACATCACACAATCAACCTAATGGATCAGAAAACTCATAATTTTCACATCAGACATCATATATTTCGATCAGGTGAAAACTTGCTTCTTTGTTAATGGGGCACAAATCACCTGATGGATCTAACGATTAGCATTGCATGAGAGCAATATTTGTGGTGCACATCCTATGATGAAAGCACATCATTAAAGCACACTGATTCACCTGATGGTATCATTTTCTACCTACAATTTTCCACTTTCCCTCCTCCACCTACAAACTTAGCTACAACCTAGCACTGCCACTTGGAATTATGACCTCACTGCTAACATGATCACAATTTTTTTGTAATTTTAATTCTAAAATTTACTTTTATTTTTCCATCAATAATACTTATTTTCTACAATTTTATGTTTGTATGAATTTATCGCTTATCCAAGTAAAATTTACTCATCATTTTATAGATTCCAAGCCTGTAAAAACATAAAATTAAATTGTTTATCCCAAATTCTAGTGGCTTTTCATCAAAAACTTGGGATTCTATTCATATCCATTCACTATGAATTTTTTCAAATGGTTGCTCAACAAGATGTGATTTTACCTGTAACGGATTTCGACCCATATGTTTGAGTGTTGTAAAATTGGGCTATGATATCATTGTATAACACTCCTAGCCACCACCTCATGAATTCTAGCCACCTATTGAGGCATACCCATGCCCTTGTGAACCTCTGTGACTTATATTTTGAATGAATTCTCCTTTTTCGTACTCCGAGTAACACATCTAACTATCATATGAGGAATATCATTGTTCATGTTACCATTGTAACCTATCTTTTGGGGAAATTCCCTTTTTACTTTACTTTTAGAATGGGCGTAATGCATGTATGGATGTGTTCTAAATGTAATAACTCATACATATACATATGGTTGCAAAATAAAAACCTTAAATTAAAATCCACATGCATTTCACAAAATATCATGGATTATTTCAGTAAAAAATAAATAATCATAGAAAGTAAATATTTATCTTTTATTGTCACCGACTTGTTTTGGTACTTAAACATTCCTCCCATTTGTATACCATGCTACTCATTTTCTCATAGTAGCAAGTCAACCCTGAGATGGGGCTTCATCTCCATAAGTAAACAAGTACCCAAAATTAGGTACATGATTGGTACCATAAATAAATAGGGCCAAGGTACCAGACCTTAGAGGCCTCCAAATATAGACTCACATCCCCCATCATCCCACACCTAAGTAGTGTGAACCCTTATTTACACTAAAAATCCCTCAGTTTATGCCAATACATCCATGGTGACCAACTTAACTGGCCATGTATTTCTAGAGAACGATGGCTCTAGGAGTTCTTACTACCCTTAGGGGCCTCCAGGTACCCTTTAGACCCTCATACCAAAACATAGTAGCATCCAACATGCAGGTTCACATCCTCCATCATCCCCACACCCAAATAGTTCACACCCTTCTTTGCACTTGCAATCCTTCAACCTATGTCACTACCTCAATGGTGACAAACTTGTTCAACTAGGCATGTCTAGAGCATTGTGGCTCCACAAATTCCTATTGCGTCATACTACGAAATATTCTCCCTCCATCATACCAACATCCTTACAGTTATGTGCATGATATTCCTTTGACACTTCGTACCCCATAAATTCACTTGATGGACTTTGGTTAAAAACATGTGTACTTATTTTAAATATTAAGTAATAGAAAGACCCATTGATACATGTGGAGTTTTAGCACGCCATACCCTTTTTGGATGACTTGGTATGCAACAATAATGTATATTTTTTTTAAATTAAAATGTATGAAATTTCATATTTGCAAAACTAGGCTCTCTAGCTTCAAAACACATAAAAACACATGCACATAGTAACACCACACAAAAACATATACATGCACACAGGCACGTCAACCCCCAAAATTAATCCTCAACTCTCCAACCTAGTTAAGGTATACTTTCTCACCAACATAAGTTTTGTATGTACATGTTATTTACAATCTAGGTGTGGAGTTGGGGTGTTACAGGTGGGAGTTGAGAGTCATTTTTACCTTTCCAAAATTAATTTGTTTATTATTTATGTAAAATTAGTTAACAATAAATTTAGTTATAAGAAGTTACAAACAAAAACTTCCCAAAAATGCCTTATAGTTAAGCAAGAGAAAAAATTATACATTACAACTAGTAGTTATTCAAACAAGATATGGAGAATAAGTCAAGTCCCTAGAAGACATCAAATATAAAATGAGGAAGTAAAATGAAATCAACAGATAATACACCTTTGAAAAGACAAGTGTAGTCAAGAAAATACAATTTGTACCAACACATGAATAAGAAGGAAAGGTAAGTAATACAAGAAAAATAATTAAGTCATTCATAACCAACTAATGCAAAAGAGTATCATCCATGTTCAAAAGAATGTGAGGACAGTCAGTCAACATAAATAAAATAATGAATATACAATTGAAGAATTGAATGGATAGAAAAAATTGAACAAGTCAAATGAATAGACTAAAAAGTATTGACAATTTTGCGATGGAGACTCAACAAGAAATTAGAAAAAAGTTTGATCAACTAAGGAAAATTCATTGAAAATGTCTAAAAAATTAGTTTGTTGAAATAAAACAAACCAACCTCTTAAATAGGGAAAATTTTAGGGGCTAATATTCGTAGCTGGGTTAATTTCCCTTTTTTATAAAAGCGATTTGCCCAAATATATAGTATGAAACCATTTCACCTTAAAAATCACCAAAATTTTATAGAACTACATATAAAATCATTAGAAATTTGAGTATTTTTACAAAGATATCACCAAACATTTTAAAGTTAGCATGTTGTTTACTAGTAAGATTTGTCAAGGTTTCTAAACTTTAAAATAAATTTCCTCCCTTAAAATTTTCCTTGCTCTTAAATTACCTTATCGACCCAATAATCAACTCAACTGAGATTTGATATGGCTTAATTGAATGTTAGTACATTGGAACTTGTGCATCAACTCCATATGAGGCAACATTTCACATAGTCATAAATTCGAAAGACTAACATAATGACACATTGATAAAACAATTTATTGCTTCCTTACCAATTAAATATATAAATATGGAGGAGGAATATGATTGTTTTGATTATTCTGTATGCTAGAGAAATTGAGTGATTTATTTTATGAAGCCAATATCAATCAACCAACTACCACAATGAACCCTAAAATTTGACTCCTACAATAACAAATCGATAGGATAACAAGAATTAGAGGACAAGTGTAGATGAGGCAAATCCTAGTAGAATCCCAATCTAAGTAGAGATTTGAAAATACAAGGGTGAAGAAGCTAGAACTCCAAATCCCTAACATTAGGTAGAAAAATATGGAATAAATTGAATGTGATAAGAATTGGTAGGAATTCAACTAGTGGGTAGAGAATAAAACCATCAAATGCCATAGTAATTGAGCAAGCACATATAAATATTTTCTAAGTGCACTACTAATATATGACTTTGGTAGTTGGATGGAAGAAGTTGCTAATTTCTAGTGAGAGGTTATCAAGGAGGTTCTTTGTGGTTTGGAAATCCATTGTTGATCACTCTAGGTTTAAGTCATAGAATCATAGAGCTTCGTAAGAGAGGATATAGCATTGGGTGTGGAGCTTGATTATCTTTCTGATTTAGAGGTCCTATTTCAGTTGTTTGTTGATCCTAGTAATTTCACAGTTAACCTAGGGAATTCATTAGGTGGAATATATGATAGTAGAAGTTATGTTAATTTAATTTTGTTTTCCTTACAAGGTAACCCTCTGTTTATATGAGGGAATTGTATTACTCTGTGTGAGAAAAAGAAAGGAGGCATTGTGAAAGTGAAGAGGAAGTGACCGTAGATTTGCTATAGGATGTATGCCTTTAGTTTGTTGGATAATAAAAAAGGAAGGAATAATTGTTTCTCCATGGGCATAGCTCAAATTGGGTGAACCACGCATGTATGTGTCTCTCTTGTTTTATTTTTTTTGTGTTTGTGTTTCTGCAACATTTTATGTGTTCCAATGCTATTTTATTTAATTCTAACATATAAAATTCCCAAAGTTAATGACTTGGGGTATTGGATGAAAAAATTTATAGTGTTGACATCAACTAAGAACTCAAAACTATCAATAATTATTTAGGTGACTGAAAAGCCACTGAAAGGGCTTGCATCATATTCTCTTTGTGCTTCACGACTACTAGTGAAGCATAAATTTCAAACTTAACATGTTGGAGGAAATCAAATAGTTTGTAAAATAAGGGAATTTATTTGAATGGGAAGAACATTTGGCAAACATCATAAAAGGAAAAAACCAATAATGCCAAAAATTAGGGAAGGAAAGTAGATTCCCTTCCCTACTAATTTGTCTTGTAAAAAGTAAAGTAAACTTAGTTGAAGAAGAAATATCTATAAAAGAAAAAATCACGACCATGTAGAGTTATCAACTCTTTATACTTGGAAACCCAACTTTGACATGTTCAGTTACCCAAAAAGTAACTTTCCAACATTGTGTTGTGATCTTGAAACACAACTAATATATATGGAGCACTCCATAAAGGGTCCATTGGGAACTCCCCAACTTGGCCCACATATAGCTTTTTCTCAACACAAGAAAGTTATGGTATGAAAAATAATGATGTTAGCTCCAAAGGACATGGCCTATTATCCACCCAACAACTAGATATTTGAATAATTAAAGAAGAAATCAAATACAAAACTTTGATTCTAGGTCAACCATTTGATGAGTCCATAGAAGTAATCCTGACATTTATAAGTATATAGTTGGGACAAGAAAATGAAGCTTAAATGTATACTCAACCCTTTATTGATGTCCTTAACAAAATCGCCAAGTCACCATCCAAGGAACCAATATATAAAGAGAGGAAAAAGCCAACAATGATGGAGGAACCTAGTCAATTTGGTGACAAAATGTAACATCTCCTTAGGGAACTCCACAGCCAGATTTAGCGTAAGTACAAGAGTTAGCTAAAAAAATGGCTAAAACTGTTAAAAAAAAGGAGAATTACACTAGACAAAAAACATTGAAACCAAAAAGAATATTGGGGTCAAGTGTTGGACCTACCTGTGTAGAGGCTATGAAAACAAAAAGGAAAAATATCACAAGGAAAGAAAACAAAATTTTATCTTGAAAGGACTATAGAGGAAAAGGAAAATAATATATAACCATTTTTGTATTGAAACCCCTACAAAAACCAACTCAAAAACTAGTGTCCAAGTAGCCAAGGATAAAGCATTCAATTAATATCCACTTGACCAAGGAATTATCACTAGTGTCACTGGTAGTAGTCAAAGAGGAGGTATCATCTAATATATCCTCCTAAATATAAAAGAAAACCAACTCAAAATGAGCCATCATAGCTCTTTCCAAAGAAGGGTAAAGGAATAGAAAAGAAGGGGAGGCTTCTTAATTTGAGTAAACTGATAAAGGAGTTTGACTCTGAGAAATAAATAAGGAGTGAAGGAGGAAAAAATGAATGAGAGTGGGATTCAATCCAACTATCTCTAGATCAACCAACTTTCTAATACTAAGACCTAAGCCACTAATACTAATACTAATAATTAAGTAAACTCAGGGAATCAATTGTACCAAAATAGTTGACTCATCGAGAGTGAGCCTCAATATACAAAGACCACATAGATGAAGGGTAGATTGAGGAGGAAAAAATAAAGCTAATGGAGGCTACACAAGAAATGATACATACATAATAAGTAGAGCTAGTGTCTTCAACAACTATCCTAATGAAAAGAACAAAACCTATGAAAATAAATGAAATTCCATGAGAGGTTTCTAACAATAAAAAATTTGACCTATATAATTATATAAATAAATAATAAATCCTAAGATGGAGAAGATCATTAAGAAGGGTATGAGTATAAGAAGTCATAAGAAATAAAGAAAAGTAGATATGGAAAGACTTCATCAACATGGAATAAGAGAAGCTCCAAGTTCGTTCACCCATCCTACAAACCAATCGAATATACCCCTTGCTATGTCTAGTACATCAACTACTGGAAATGAATGTAAAATTAAAGGAAGATCAAGAAAAAGTGAAATAGTAGAGTTGATAGGAACAACTCAACCAAACATATGCAATATTAAAAGGAGAATTTGATAAATTCTAACAAATAAGGAAGAACTTGGAGACATCAACTAATTAGGTGACAATGAAGTTGAACATTTTGAATAAATGGCCAAGTTACTTTTCCATGACATGTAGCTAAATAAAGGTACTATATAACTTAATAAGGAACCTCACCGACAAAGGAAAAATGATGTTGTACTTAAGAGAAAGATAATCCTTGTCAATTAGACTAATGAAAATAGGTAAGTTAATTTAGCCTTGATCTAGGAGGAGAGACCTTATTTCAAAGAAGGGAAGATGTCATAGATTGAAGAAAATAATGCTCTTAAACACTTAAATAAATACTTGGAACAAGCATATAAATTATAAAATTAGTGTATTCCTAACTTGCAACAAGTACAAGATACATTAGCACAAAAATTACAATACCTAGCTAGGATGACTTCTAAAAGGATTCAAGATTAATACATTATTGATGAATGATCAAAATTTTGACCAAAATTTGTAGAGGCTTACACCATATATACACAAGAAAACCACTAGTTTAACATAGGAACCATCTCTTTAGCTAACATATACTCCAATCTCTCCTATCCAACCGACATTTCAATTTTTTGCTCATACAATGTTTAAATCGAATTTTTTGGCAACAAGTTAACATTCAAAGTTTATAAAAATAGAGGTACAAGGGGTGCGCTAGAAAGTTTAGTAAAATAAATATAAATGTGTCAAAGAACTTTCCAAGGATGTGACTTTCTATATGTGACTTGAGACTACGTTTGAAGAAGGACAAGTTGTATCTCCGCAATCATTATTGGCATTGCCGCCAACTTTAGCAACACCAACATTGACATCAAAAGAATAGCCAAGGAATCAAGAATCATAGTATGCATAAGCACAAGACTTATAAAAAAAATTACCATCATCTCTCTCTCAAATTTTCTTATTGTAATCCACATCTCCTGCTTGTTTAGAATAATCATGGACTTAAAGTCAGGGGAATATGTTGCAAGTGTTATTCAACTCATTCAACTCAGCCTTATAGTTAAATTTTGTCGACTATCAAGTTGAATATAATTTGACCATGCAAGTTAATTAAACTTACCAATTCATAATGAGAGGCCATCAACCACACATTTTAGGTCAATTGACCTAGTCAGAAAATTATAACTACCCTAAAACTGCAACATCTAATATAAATATCCATTTGATGTAATAGAGAGAGAGAAGATAAATTGGGAGGAATTTTTGTAGGAGTTGTTTTTGTTGATGTAGTATTAATAAATGATCATTTATCCTTAGATAAAAAAATCATCCTTTTTGTCAACATCATCTATATAGGTTCACTTCATTAATATGGTTCAAGCTGTTTTTTTGTTTTACATTTAGAATTGTTTTTTTTAGTCAATTAGTTCATCAATTAAGAGATATTTCAAGATATTCACTTAAATAGAGATATTTTTGTTTCCTCTCACAATTCCTTCCCACCCATTCATTTCCTAAATGCTAGGATCCTAAATTTATTGCATGAATGTGACCACATCATCATGGATAATTATCGCTAGTGGTAGCTCAAAAAGTAAAATACCCAATACTAGAGATAGCAAACATCAAGTAGCTTAACACATCTCCAAGTGTTACTAGTATAACATTGTACAATGGTTTATAAAATTATTTTATCCATTTTCCTCCACTAATATACCATGATTTATCCATAAATGCCTTCTTGAGCTGAATTCAACCATATACAAGACATAATCAACTTTTTTGTGCCAACTATCCTCTAGATTTCATCCAAGATTGTGTATTTTCCTCTAAATTTTGAATTTTCTCTCATCATATCCTTCAGGTATTCTATCAATCACATTTTCTGCAAATTTCATTCTTTCCAATCTACTACAAGATATCTTTTCAAACACTTCCCAAGAAATATGTAGATTCTTCTTTTATTAGCTAGTTTTTGGCTCATATAACCTCAATTTTGAAGCATTGGCTCTAATAGCACTTTATAACATACCTAATATAATATATAGTGGCTAAGGATATGGGGTGCCTGGAATTACAACTTCTCCATTGTTTTCTTGATTATATGCCACAATAGATATTTCCCTACTATTAATGATTGATTACATGCAACATACCAAGTAGGATTATGAAAATATAATTATCCATTCAATATCTTTAGATGAAAATGATTTTCATGTAAAAAAAAAACAACAACAACATACACATCATTAAAATCAACATAAAAGGAAATATGATATAGAGACTTGTCTCTCAAAAATTAAACATTGACTAGTTGTAAGTTGTTGGGTATGTGTTATACTCTATCCATGACTAGCATTGGGGTTTATGAATGCTTCAACATGTATATTTTATCTTCTCAGTTTGGGTCCTAGGAGAAAATATCTATGTATATTTTATGTTCTTGTCATTGTTTTTTTCTTTTTTTAAGAATTTTTTGTAGGTAATTTTTATATAGGGTTAAAACCTACATTTGGTATCTGAGTTGTTTCAACTTCAAGGGGATACCTTTGTAGCCAAGGTATTTTTCTCTAGCATGTGCTAGACCCTGTTACAGTGGGATATCTCCGAGATCGATTCTTTTGGTGAAAGGAGATGGAAAACAGGTGGAAAGACAAATATCAATAAATTCAATGGAAAAAAAATTAGTTGTGGAAGCTCAAGATGAAGGATATATTGGTGGACAAATATTAGTGGATTGTTGTAGATCCCAGCATGGAACCAACATGAATGTCAGTAGAAGACTAGTAAAAGTTAGATTAGAAGGTGAAGATCACTATATTATTGTGTCTCTTAGATTAAGTATTGTTGAATGTATCAGGGAAAGCTATGACAAAGCCTTTATGGAACAATTTAGGAACTTTGTATAAATCTAAGTCTCTAGTGAACAAACATTTCTTGCAAAAAAATATATAACCTAAGGATGAAGGATGGAAAATCGGTGACAACATTTAAATGCCTTCAATACTGTGGTAACTTAATTGTCATTTGTTTTTATTAAAATATCAAATGAAGATAAGTGCATCAGTCTGTTATGTTCTCTACCAAACTCTTGGGATAGTCTAGGTGTTCTTATGTGTAGAAATACAACTACCATGAACTTTTATGAAATAGTCTCATCCTTATTATCAAAAGAGATCAGGCGGACAAAAATGGAGAGTCAGAATGGAGATGCCTTACCTCTAAGAGGACATTCCCAAAATAGAAATAGAAATAAGTCCTCATGTGGGAGATCTAAATTTAGATGGAGATCTAAATCTCTAGAAAAACCTGTAAAGGTATGTTGGAAATGTGTAAAATAAAGGCACTATAAAAAATGATTATAAATCTAAAAATCATGAGAAAGGAAAGGGATCTAATGATGCTCCTTCAGTAGAGGAAAAAACCACCTCAGATTAAGGTGGGGATGTGTACTTGGATACTTCTTGAAATACACATATAGATCATGAGGCATGGTTGATTAACTCAGGTGCATCCTTCCACTTTAATCCCCATAGGGAATGGTTCTTCCATTATAATAAATATGATGGTGGTTATGTCTTCCTAGGGGATGATAGGAAGGCTAGAATCATAGCCTATAGAAAACCAAAGCTAACGTTGCAAGGTGAAAGGATTAGAACACTTCTCAGCATTCTCAAAATTCCACCATTGGCCAGAAAACTATTTTGTTTAAGTAAGATGGGTGATTCATGTGTAAAAAAAATGTTTGAGAATTATACCTACAAGATGGTTCAGTGAGCACTGTTATTGATGCATGGAGTTTGAATTGGAACTCTGTAAAAGATTATGGGTAGCATTGTTATTAATGGGTGCAAAATTTCTATGGTTCCTAAAAGTGGAGAAGAAAATCTAATGGTCCATGGGGAAAAGACTATGTTGTGGCATCAAAGGCTTGGAAATTTTGGAGAGAAGGGCCTTCAAATACTGCGTGGTAATGGTATGGTAAAAGATGTTAAATTTTCTTAGGGAAATATTGTTCTTTTCTATGATAGTTGCATTTCATCACTAATACATCAAGTTCACCCAATATCATCATTACATTATTCATATCTACAACATTATACATCAGCATATGGAATTATATAGAAAGAAAAAATATCACCATCATCATCACTACAACAGAACATAAAAGGAATAGTAGAAGAAAGCATGCACAGATATAGAGACACCAGGATTGGTGCAAGACTAGGGAAAAACACACTATGGGGAAAACCCTCGCAAATATTCTTCTTCTTAGATCATCATCAAATGATGCAGCAAAAGAGAGTACAATGGTCCATAACTTTATCTATTCAGAAAATCAATAATGATATCTATGAAACAGATCTAATCATGTTAGGAATCAGAACCCTCATATTGATGGTTGTAATGCATTGTCACAAACTGATGTCAACTGTTGTTTACTATTGTCACTGTGTCGAACACTATTGAGAATTATTGACACTATCAATGAACCCAATACATATGTTTGGAGAGGATACTAAAAAATCAAATCTACAGATCTATAGATATATAAAATAGCAGAGAGAAACCCAAATCTACTAGATCACTAAACTCAACTCAAGCCAAGATGCCAAACCTTACATCTGAACTTTGGTCACTCTCATCAAAACTATTTGTGTGTGACTGAAAGGTCTTAGTCACTCTCTTGGTCCACGTGTGCTGGAAATTATGACTATATGGTCACTCTTAGGAAGTCTTTATGTGTGTGAATATAGTGCAATGCACATAAAACCCATAGTTTCTCCCATATTGTTGTTGTGCGAATGAGTAAGATGTCATGGTCGCTCTGAGGACCACTTTGTGCAACTAACTAGGGACCAATTCCTTTAGATTTGTCTTTGAATCCATAGTCGCTCCCATAAGCCTCTGTGCTAGTGACCGAGATTCAGAAGACCCTAACCCAGAGCGAACCTTTCACCTATGATTTCAAACCCTTGAGTGAAGTCCTTTCGTCGAACATGTGCGAACCAAGACAAAAGAGAAGAGAATATGTTTCCAAATGATCTTGAGGTCTGTTCTATTTATAGGTTTTACTGATGGTTCACTTGGGGTTAAGACTGGCCCAAGAAGTTACTCATGTGGTTAGGGCCGACCCATTCCACAATACATGTATGAATAAAATAATTCATAACTCAACTTCCGATTAACCAAAATTGGGTGATATTTAGGTCGATTTTTGTCCTCTCGGAAAGAGGAATCTAATAAAATCATCACTTTGGTCATTTGAGTTGTCCAAGATGGAATTTTACTGCAGTTGAAAAAATTAACACTCTCTCTCAACTAGGGAGAATTCTAACGGCCAATATCTATCCATCGAATAATATGCTATTCTGGAATATTTGAGTGTCATCATGTTATGGACATTTTTGGGAACTTCAACCCCAATCATAAATTTCCATAAAATGAGGGCTCCTAAGTCCCTAAAAGTGTTGCTTCACTGCCTAAAGGAACAAGGTCAGATGATTACATCATCTCCCAGAAGTTCTCCACTAAAAACTGCTCAGAAATGGTCAAAACTGGACCATACTGAATGCCCAGTGCAGGGGGTGTGATGCATATCACCTTCCCAGTGTAAAGGGTGTGATGCATACTAAATGGCCCCTCTGTAGGGTGCGATGGTTTGGAATGGACAAATGGCAGGGACAAATTTCAAGGTGGAAGATCATGGAATCTTCTAGAAGCTTCCCCTCTGACACTTGCCTCTCTGTTTTCGACCAGGGATGAGTGAGAGATCATCATTCTCCAAGTGGAATCAAGAACTATCAGAGAGAAGACACTAATCAAGATCCCAGAAGATGACTCACCCCCCAGAATCATCTATATATGGATGCCTCATCACAGAGATCCAGAGGTTGGAATCTTGTATCTTGTAGAGAAGTGTTGTTGGTTTTCTAGTGTAACTTCATAGTGTTGGGTGATCTAAGCTTTACTTGAGGTGAAGAAGAGATTTCTTACTGGAGGATGATGCTGGGTCAGAACATATGGTTGTAATCCTCTTGCTATTCTTGATCTTAATAAAGCTATTCGAGTTTTCCTCCATATTCTTGTATGTTTGCTTATATATCATTTGTATGGTTAACACATATCAGGTTCTGTGTTATTTATGAATATAGATCTATGTTCTTCGATAGTAGTATGCTGCTTTGATTCCACAGGTACTCTTTGAAGCTGGGCAGACGAAGAAGAAGTGGCCAAGATCAATCAGGAAGGAGAGGAATCAAATAAGGAATTCAAGCGCAAGACTAAGGTTGGTCTCCTTTATTCCACTCTTATCTATTTTCATAAAGGAAAGAGAAAGTAGAATTTACTTGTTTGTTTCTAAGATAGCTACCAGTCTTAGTGGGAATAGCAGCTCCGAGTGGACACTATTCCCTGTAACAAAATGGCGACTCCACTGGGGAGCGACTAGATTGTTTGTTAGCCTATCTTTATTTCTTTTATAAACTTACAAACGGAGCCTGAAGCCAAGCCAGGTAGCCTTCGAACTACATTTGTTATACAAATGCAAAGTAGATCAATGTTGCTTCAATCTATCTCTAGGTTTTGTTTATGAATTAAACAATCGATCTGCAAACAGTCTAATTGCCCTAAGTGGTGGCTCTAGTAACCTCCTTAGATCAACCCCTGTGATTTGCATATACTGGACATCACTTACTCGGCCTAAATCCCTGAACTGAATTGCAAATTATGAGTAAAAACTCATTTAAAGTCTCACACTGGTACCATCGCACCCTGCTTTCAAGGTAGTCTATATGCATCGCACTTCCCGAGTGAAGTAGGTGTGTTGCATACTGAATTCACTGTGTGACAAGTGCGATGATCAGGGAAGGTTAACTTTACCTTCAGACTTTGGTTTTTCCTCACCATTTTTAGTCCTATTCAGGAGTTTTTCTGTCTGTGGTCAGTGTATCTCTTTGAAAACCCCCTTCTCTTACATCATTCCGCCTCTATTGTGCAAAGAACTGTAAGTGTTTTTATGTATTGTGCGCCATTTTCAGTTCTCTTTTGCAAAGAAGTAGCATTCGAACTGTCGTTTCTTGATCTGAAAGTGTCGTAGCTGTCGTTTTCAATCATAGAAGACAATCCCATTGTTTTTGATAGTCGATTATACAATTACTATTGCATATGATTTGAATTAGTAGTTTTTAAAGTGTCGAAAAGCAATTTTCATTTCGAAATCGCAAAGTGTCTCTCTTACCTTCACTTCATTTTGAAAAGAAATTTGTTGAGTATTATCGTTTTGAAAATAATTCAGATTTGCACTTAGCTTTCTTATCTTCATTCATACATTAAGAAGGCTGAAAACAAATACATGCATGTGCATTTGCATTTAGACTGCTTGGTTTGATTTAGGACAGTGCATTTAGTGTGTGCTTTGTGCTATTTGTTGAAAGATTCTCAACTTTCTTTCCTTAGTAGCTAGAATTTTCATTGCCAAAAGAAGATTAAACAGTTGTTTATCATCTTAGACTGCATTTTAGGAATTGAATACACATCACGCGGTGAACCTGAAAGGCAAAATTTTAAGCAAGATCAACTTAAAATAAATTTAATGAATCTAACAATGCTTTGGAACCTAACGGACAACATCTAGAGGTTCAGGCTAGAGACGTATTTTGGTGTCATAAAACCTGGTAACTGTTGTTTTCATTATTGGTTGGGTGATTCCTCCACTCTGAGATGGCAAGTGCCAGTACGAACTTGTGCTCCCACGTACCGTCGAGTATATTTTGGGATACCGCAATAAGC
>APFE031305666.1:0-20143 GCA_000404065.3 Pinus taeda
CAGTTTTATCTCCCTCTGTTTATATGATGCACCCAGATCTTAATTGAAGGTCATTACCCTCCCTTAAATTGGTTTGTATCTGTGGTGTTTCAATTATTTGAATGGATTGGATTGGTCTATTATTCAGATTAGGGTTAGGTTGGTCTGGGAGTTGCGGTCTTAAGTTAGACTGGGGGTTTCATTATAATGTTGGCAGTGTAAGTTGAGGGAGCGGAATGGGTCCTACTGGCTAGTTCATTGGTCTTTGCCTGTTTGTCTGCTAGGCTTGACTCTGTGAAGTAGGAGGGGACCATTGCATTGGATATACATTGTTTTGCCAATATGGTGGGGCATAAGGAAAATTTGGCCAATTGGGTTGACTTGCTTGATTCGGCCATGGTGATGATGAAGTAAATGGTTGTTGTGACCAATTTGAAAATGGAGGTTTATTTTTCCACATGGTATTATATTGCTGAGCATGATATTGTGGAGGTTGAAAAGAAGAAGTTGGATCGGAGATCATACCTAATTGTCGTGGCTGCCATTGACAGTGTTGATTAAGTAGGTACATTAGTTCTGCCTCTTCGTCCACTTCCTTGTATACTGCTTTCAATCCAAGAAGTGAGGGATAGCTCTCTGTAGAATGGTTTTTTGTACAAATGGTGCAAACTTGAACCGCATCTAATGGACACTCTATATGGCTGTGTTTCTTTCTGTATCTAGAACAGAATATTGCCAAATTTTGTTCTGCCTCTGCTTGTTTATGCTTGGCCTACATAATACCAAGTGGCATTGTCAGAGTCCCCAATATGTTGGTTTTGAAATTTTCTAATAATTTCGAATTTATGCGCTAGTTACTCCTTCTGCCGAAATCTTGTTGTCTCTTGCAAATCTATCATGTTCCACTGGTTTTAGTCTTATGCTACCTCTTGAACTCCTGATACATAAATCAATAATGTCAATGAAATTTTCCTGATAGATATCTCCTTTTCACATAATATTTAATGTTTCAATCCATTGTTCCTTCATTCGTCTAATTAATGTTGTTTCTAATACATTATCAGGCAAGGCTAATGATGCATAAGGAGATCTTCGAGGATTATATTAAAAACATTCAACATACTCTTCTAATGTTTCATTTGGTCTAGCTACCATCTAAAATATTTCATCTTTTAACTCTCTAGACCTGTAATAATCTTGATATTTTTTTAGAAAAGCCTCTTTCATTTGATCCCAGTTATTTATAACACCACCACCCAACCCCATAAACCATCTTAAAGCAGCCCCTTTTAATGTAGAGGGAGATAATTTCAGTTTCTAGGGATCGGCGGTATAGTCATAACCTCTACATAGCACATCATATTCAAATAAGAATGCATCCAGATCTTCTGATGTAAGGCCATGGAATGTAGGGATATCCTGGAGAGGAATTGCTTTCATAGGAGCATTAACTGTAGTGTCCACAATGGGATATTGCAATGTAGAAGTTTGGGTGTTTGGCTGGTTTTGGGCCATTTGGTCAAATATGCTCCAATAATCTTCTAGGATGTCTAGGAGGGTATTCCTAGGCTGATGAGGGGGAATGGCTTCAAGAGGAATGGCCTTACGAACACTTCCTTTATCTGGGATGATGAGAGTTCCTAATGTCTGGGAGGATTTTAGTTCCTAAGGTTCTTCAACTTTGTTATGGCTGATTTTTGTAGCACTTCCCTTATCTGTGCTGCTTAATGGCTGAATTATCCCAAGAAGAGATCTTGGTTCTTCAGTTTCCCTGATTTCTCTTCTCCCTTCACAGAGGTTGCTAAGCTTCCCTTCTTGCAATGATTTTGGCCTAGAATTCTCAATTTCTTAAAAATCTTGCTCTTCGGTGTGATTATGCACCTCAGCAAAGGCTATAGATGGTGATCTTGTGGCCTAAGGGAACTATAGGTTGTCTAGAAGCAACTTTTCTAGGTCCTACTGAAGGCTAAGATTCTACTTTCTTAAGGATTTCGTATATAAAGGTTGATCGGCCAGGGGTCACCGTCCCCTTAGCTTTATCAGACTTGGGTAGAGGTTTAGGATTCTTTTCAGGCTTTTTCTACTTAGTCATGCACACAAATCAAATGCTAATTTCTACCCAAAATAGCAACAAATCTACAGGAATGTGGGTAGGGGAGTAGGGATATTACATGCTCTACACGTAGGTTCTTACCGTCCGTTTTTAAAACTCAATTCTCTCCTAGCAGATTCTTACATTACTCTGGAAAAGAAACAAATGGCTACACTCTTCCCCGACAACGACACCAAAATGTCGAGCAGTAAAAAGGGTCCTTTTCACCTCTATTTACCCTACATTAATTGTCAATCCAAGAATGATTTGTTATCTCAAAGTGTGTACTCAGTTTGAGGCGGTCATTTGTCAAAGTAATGCTAGTAGTATAGTGCTCTAAATACAAGAGTAAACGGATGCTTGGAATAAAATATATTTGTAAAAAGAAACCTAAGACTCAAATCATGCATTCAGAATGCTAAACAATTTATCAGTCAAGGGTACAGTAATGGTAACTCTTCCCTCTATAAACTGATGCAATTAAAAAGCACTCAAAGAAAGGATCATCAATTAGGGAACTAGATAGCATATGTCGATGTTCACTACAGTCTCAGATCTTCTGCACACCAAAGTGATGATATCTTCAAATGAAAAGAAATGGAGCAGCAACTATCTTTATAAATAGGATTGAACAACAAAACCTTAATCTACAGAATTGAATGCAACAATAATTATATCTTACAGGAATTAAGTAACAACCTTTGAATTGAACAACAAATATAAATGGAACAACAGACTAACAAAAATAAACTATAGAACAACAACTTAGATCAAATATGAATGTACAACAAACCAGATTAAACACGCACCATAGTTAACATTAAAAGGAGCACTAATCTGAGCTTCTATACAATAAGTATGAATCACAGCTATAAAGTAATAGCAATTGTGATCAAAATGGAATAACAATCTCGAATGAGAACAATCACAATTTAATAATAAACCATATAGTAGTACCAATTTAGGAATATATAACACTGTTAATCTGTAATCGAATGGAAATCTGTAAGGAACAACAATGTTATATCAATTGTCAAAAGGAACAATCAATGCGATATAAAGTTAGAATTAATAACATAGCATTCTTGTTACAGGTAAGAATATTATTTATCCAAGTATATATAATAGAGTCGATATGTAAAACAGCAAAGCACATCAGATTACTGAACAGAGTAAATGGAAGAGATCAAACCACACATGAATCAGAAATAATGGTACAGGAGCAAGTGATCCACCAGGGCCAGGCCCTTAGCCTCTAGGGACTCACTGCTTAAGGTTACTCCAAAATCAATGATATAACGACAACAATATTTATATATTAAACATCAAACAGAGTTACAGTGAATCGCTCTTCAAAGAGAGTTTATGATCAAAGTTCATGTACTAAGAAGAATTTCATAAATGTAACAATCGTTCTCCCCCATGCTAATAGTGCTACCCCTTCTTATAACAGCTGAGCAGAGATATTAATGATACAGAAGGTTGTTAAGATAGTGATCCTCTATTAGTTCTCAATTATCCTCTTGTTTTTTTGTGCCGATTGGATATCTCCTTTTCCTTTTTCTAGCTGTTACACTCCAATTTGGATCACCTTGTTTGAACGCGATTCCTTGTCAAAGGGATAGTAGTTAACTTGGTCTTGTTCTTTCCTTTGGGATGGCAGTGTTCCATTTTCTCCTCTTTCTGCATGGAAAAAGGGTAATTATTAGTTATTTCATGTCACATATAAATCTTTTGGATTTTTTCATAATCTCTTGTCATATACCTAGCTCATGATGTAAAAAGGTTATGAGTTTTGAAGAGAAGATAACAAAGTAAATGAAAATAACATACCTTCTCTAGTGCTCAACAACTAGTTTTAGTTTTATTACTTGATATTGAGCTTAAATGACAGTAGTGGGTCCAATCTAAAAATATGATGAAACGTGGCAAACAGACTTGATGTTTTGGTTTAGGTGGATCCAGTATGAAAATTCTGAAATGTGGTCCATGGAGGTGTTGAAGGTTGGAGTCTTCAGTGAGGAAGTATAAGCTTCCTTCCAACGATAGCTTGTAAATATTATTAGGGGGTTGGAGCTCCCTTCTGGTGGCTGTCGGTAAATGAGATCGGGGGGTTGGATCTCCCTTCCAGTAAGTGTAGGAGAACAAGATAAGGTTGTAGATTTCTACAGGTGGATGCCTATGTGTCGTTATGAGTTTTCGCTAGTACAAGATTGTAATATTTTTTTCCTTATAATAAAAGATAAAGACAGAGACAATAGCAGGAGTGGTTCCTTTCCATAATTGGGTTTCGACCAAAAAAAAATTGGTGTTCATGTGTGTTGATGTGTTATCACTCAGGTTTTCCTAGAAGTTGTGTAAGAGGAAAGTATACCGAGGTAACCACAAACCAACTTTTTAGATGCAAAATCTAGCCACTCTGCATCTAGAGAGTGCTCCCTCTTTATGATTTATCTTTGTTCTTGGAAGGTTTTAGGCTAGTTATAGATTCAAGAGTTTGTTTTGGGAAAATGGTGGAATCCACAAACTAAGAGCAAGATTGAGAGCTTTCAGTCCATTGGGCTATGGAGTCAAAGGATGGATTTACTGGATTTCTATTCTAAGAACAAGATGGTATTACAGGGCAAGATAGTTAGACAGAGAAAAATCCTTAAAATTTAAAGTGGATGGGATGATTTTGAAGGGATGAAAGGAAACTAAGAGTCTTTCACCATGTCCAAAGGAAAGAAATGAAATGACTACAAACAAAGAGCAATGAAGAATCCTTTGTTATAGTAACCAACAGTGTTAAAATTAGTAAAGCAAGAGCATTTAAGAATTCATGTTTATAACTAATTTAGAGGAAAACATAAAAAATAATAACATTTGGAAACAGAGTACAATTAAGCAAATTCTGTTTCAATCTCTTATGCAAATTATTCAGGAATGGATATGATGGTAGTATGTGTTTAATATTAGCAAAGCAAGAGCATTTAAGAATTCATGCTTATAACTAATTTGGAAGAAAAAATCAAGAATAATAACATATAAAAACAGAGCACAATTAAGCGAATTCTGTTCCAATATCTTATGCGAATTATTCATAAATGGATATGATGATATTATAGACTGATAAAAAATTTCAGAGAAAGGGTAGAAACACTATTGAACTGTTGTCCAACACATGAATCCTGCAACAAGTCTGCTATAAATCCTCATCCAGCCAAGCCACGAAAAATTTCTCCAAGCGCTTTATTATGAGTTTAAATGTTACAGCCAAGTAATGGAAACCCACTCAATGCTCAAGAGTGGATATTTACCAATCTAAACTAAAATATCTTGAAACAAATATCAAAATTGGTTCACAAATCTCTCCAACTATTTACATAAATAGAACTTAATTAAAGGACACTCAAACTAATGCATCTATTTGGCACTATTTTGTATGGATAGGTGATGAAAAGAGAAGAATTGGAATTTGATCCAACTCTTAGTTGATGATGAGGCATCCAAGTCACTAACTGTTTCCTTTCTTTGTGCAATCTACTCCAACAATTCTGCAAACTCGGGGTCCAATGATATTTTTTTATTTCTCAATCCGTAATAGATATGTAAGAAGTGAAAGAGGTTATTGTAGATCAATATGTTGGTGAGATAAACCTCTTTCATTTTCCCAAAATTCCTCTCCAGCTATGCATAATAGTCTCTGTAACAAATATGTGTAAAACGGAGTTTTTACAGAGTCTGAAAAATGGCCTGTAAAGATGCGCATGTATCTCTCATTATAAAATCACTGTGAAAGAACTGAGATAGGTTTTTGTATATGGGTATCTTAGGAACAAAAAAATCCTTCAATTTTGTATGAAATATTTTAGATTGGCCAAAATACTCTGTGCAAAATGATGACTTAAACTGAAATATTCTACAAAAAGTGCTTTCCAACATTGTTTAATATTTCCAAAACCATAATGGCTGTTAGAAAAGTGAGAGAGGTTTTTGTAGATGGCCCTCTTAAGAACATAAAAATCCTTCATTTTTGTAAAATGCATCTTGGATTGATCACAATATTTTCTGCAAACCTATGACTAAAATATGCAATTTCTGCAAAAATGTTCCTTCTTGTTATGTTTTTTCATTTTTTTACTTTCTTGCTCTTTTGACTGTTTTACTTTCACTTTAGACAAAACTCAATATTGGTGAAAGTATTATCATCTCTTTTTACCATTTTACTGCCTTATGTATTTACTTTTACTGTTTACCTTTGACTGCTCTGTAACTTCGTTTTAACTTTCACTGACTTTTACCTGATACACTTTAACCACTGATATTCTTTAACCACTGATACTCTTTAGCTGTTATGCTTTCTAACCTCTGTTTGAATAGATTTGATAACAATCTTGGAGTAAACAAATCTTATGACTAGTATTAAGACTTTTTATCCAAGGATGTGATCTTCTAATTACCTCTTCAGGGGACAACTGAGTAGATTTTTCAAGCAATTCCCCAATGGACAAGGGAGTGAGGTTTTGACCAGGTTCAAAATGGAGCATCATATTGATAGCTCGGGGAGTAATGGGGAAAATAACACTCTGGTCAGCGGATATTACAGCTCTTTGAGTTAGATCATAGTTAGAATGGTAGTAATGGATGATTTTTGGGAAATAAATGACTGAAGGAATGAGATACCTTGGGAGATTGGATTCCCACAACCCTATAAGATCGTGCCCCTTTGAGTATTCATCTCTGCAGCAACAATAGCTCAATAGGGGACTTTCATCAAAATGAAGGTCTTTAATTTGGAAATCTTCATCTATCAAAGGTAAATATTCCAATTCACGGTGAGGATCATTCAGTGGAGTAATATTCAGAGCTGCTGACACCTCCATTTTAATTCTTGTGGATTCAAAAGGGAGGTTTTTGTTTTTACTCACAGGCCAGGTGGGATTTCTAAAAAATGAAGGAAATTGGCACAATTTGTTGGTTTAGGGAGCAATTACACAGTTTTAAAACCTCTGGGAAGGACTCAATGATGATTTTTAATCACTATTTCAGCGAAAAACAAAGAACACTGAGTTTTACTTGCAGTCGGGGCGGGGATTGCCAGGTGGACAAACCACGGTGGCATGAAACTTTTCGGAAGTTTTATTCATATTTTTGTATTTAAACATACATATGGCATGTTTAAAGTTTTTGTATATATATTTTATTATATGATAACCAATAAACATTATTTAATTACCATAAGGGCAGGATTGTAATATAAAGATATATTTAACCAAAGGGCTTATAAAGCGGGGTTTTTAATGAATTTTTGGGAAACTAATTACTTTGGTTAAACTATATGATATAAGGGTTTTGGGATATTTATAAAAATGGAGTTATATACTTAGGATAAGGTATTTTACTAGGGATTTAGTATAATAGAGTTAAATGTAAATATGGCAAAGGACAAGGAAACTCAAAATATTTTTGCACATCTAAGAAAGTGATAACTTGTGAAGTAAATTGCGATATTTTATCTTCAACACTTAGACTTAGAATAGAAAGTTATCTTGAGGGATTTTTATGGAAATTTGCTTAAGTTTCCTAAGTAAAATAGGATTTTACTTAGGACAAAGTTAAAGATGGAAGATTATAATGATGGATTATCTTAAGTACTTGGGTCTTTTTGATCATTAGGCCGAGGGTCTAGTCCCTCCAGAGGTCAAGGAAATGCCTTGAGCCCCTTTGATCTCCAAATACCTTAGTACTTTGGGGGAAATTAATAAAACGTTTGAGGGCAAAGTGATGAGGGAGGTTAATGAGTTTGACTTTGCTTGCGGTGAATTTTCCAGTGTATTTTCTACTTTAGTAATTGTGATGAAAGTAAAGGATCAAAACCATGTAGCGGCATCATTCATCAGATAACACTTTGCAACACCATCTACCTACCCTATCTACTTAATACTACCATTTTCTCTTCTTTATTAGAGTGCATTTAGACTTGCAAACCCTCATCAACATTTTTTGTTTTTACAAGGAAAATCTATCTAATTCTACCCTTATTACATCCAAGGGCTCAGATTAAACTGTTGAGCACCTTTTATTAACTCTAACTATCTACTTATCTGCCAAGATTAAACTGTTTGGTCAGATATTTATTCTCTAATCTACAACATGAAATTGAAATATGAGTAAGCCAAGTTTAAGCAGTTTGACTTATTCATGAATTGTGGCAAAGGTTGGACAAGCTGCACACAATTGTTTTATTACAAAAATGAAGTAGTAGTGGCATTTGGATTTTTGCACACTTTCCTTGGTCTGTTTTTTGCTTGGGGTTCATTTCTTTCACTTCTTTTTTTGACCACTTTATTTTTCTTACCCTTTGATTTTTCTTTTAGGGTACACCCTCTTTACATTTTTTAACTTTTTTGATTTTTTGTTTTTTCAAGAATATGGAACACCTTTGCTCAAGAAAGAAGGTTTGAACATATTCCATAGCTCAATCAAGACAATCATGAAAGATGAAACCTATTGGTATAGGAGGCTAACACTGGATCCACTTGGGGATGGCCTTTCCTTGTGGAAAGTCAAGAACAGCAGGTCAGATGCCTGAAAATGTCTTCAAACTGGAAGTATGAAATCTTCCTTCTTCTGGTAGCTTTATTTTACATATGATAGTGAAACTTTTGGAACTTAGGGCCTTCACTTCGGGCTTCAATTCTAAGAAGTCACCATCCAATCCAAAACTGCATTATAAAAAGGATATATTATGCACAAGTTAGAAACATTATAACATTCTAGTAAATTGGATCAAAATAATGCTTAAGCATTCGACCATTGACTGGTCCTTCTTCAGCTTCTGAATTATCCAACTCCTTCAAAAATTAAGTGTTGTTTCCCTGCAAGGCATGAATGATATAAGGCCCTTTCCACAAGAAATCAAACTTTCCATGTTTCCCTTTTTCTTCTCT
The DNA here is from genome assembly GCA_000404065.3 of Pinus taeda. Lineage (NCBI taxonomy): Eukaryota > Viridiplantae > Streptophyta > Pinopsida > Pinales > Pinaceae > Pinus > Pinus taeda. Next base: position 9,004 of record APFE031305666.1, read on the forward strand.
TCTAGAATCCCATCTTAGGACTTTATCACCTAGTTGAAAATCTTCTTCTTTAGTCCTTTTATCAAACATTTTCTTTAGCTTTTCCTGCAAGACTTGGGATCTTTGGTATACCTCTTCCCTGGTTTGTTGCGGATGGATTGTTTGATTAATTCTTCTTTGAATGTCATTTGGATCCACTTGAGCCTCCTGAAGTAATTTCATAACAGGGATTCCTAAAGATGATGGGAATCTTGCTTCAAGACCATAAACTAACTCATATGGACTAGTCCCAATTGATTTCTTAGTTGTAAGTCTGTCTGCCCACAATGCATTGGTCAATTTCTTGTGCCAATTATTTTTGTTTTCTTCCAATAACTTTTTGATGATATTGATAAGGCTTTTATTAGAATATTCTGCTAGTCCATTACCCTGGGGGTAATATGCTGTTGAATGGCCTAGAGTAATATGATATTTACTACAGAAACTGATCATTTTCTTTGATTTAAATGCAGCAGCATTGTCTGTTATAATTTTTTCTGGACAGCCAAATCTTGAAAGGATGTTGGTTTCTAAAAACCCTATGATCACAGAATCATTAGACTGTCTATATGGGATGGCTTCAATCCATTTAGTGAAGTAGTTTGTGGCAGTTAAAATCCATCTATGTTGCCCTGAAGAGGGGGGATTACTTTGTCCAATAAAATCTAACCCCCATTGTTGAAAAGGTCTTTCTGTGGAAATTGGTTTTAAAGGTAGTGTTAACAACTTTCTTTTACCCTCAAATATCTGACACTTATGACAAGTTGTTACAAATTTCTTAACATCAGAAAATAAAGTTGGCCAGTAAAAGCCAGCCCTTAAGATCTTGTCTGCAGTAGATTTCTAGTAGAGATGTCCTCCACAATCCCCTGCATGAAATTCATTAAGCACTTTATCCGCTTCATCTTTTAAGAGACAATTCAACAAGATTCCTTCATGATTTTTCCAAAATAGAGTGCTATCTAAAATACAATATTTCAAAGATGTCATTTTTAAAAATCTTCTTTTGGTTCTAGACAACCCTGGAGGAGCTTGCAGGTTTAATAAAACATGAATTATATCAGTATACCAGGGTGAATCTAGGAAAGCTTGACTGATCTAAGGAGTCGCCATCTCCTGCTCGTTATCCAGTTCATTGAGGTCTAAAGCTTGGCAATTGGTTTCTGTCATAAGTTGTGCTAAACCTTGACCTTTTATGAGTTTTGTTGGTTTAATCTCAATATCATATTCCAAAATGGTAGCTATCCACTTACCTCGTTTACCTTCTATGCCATCTTGAGTCAAGATATCTTTAACTATTGCATCAGGCACATAAGCTACCACAAGAGAATATAATATGTAAATTCTGAAATCTTTGATTGCTTTTACCAATGCAAAAGCCTATTTTTCCATAATATTGTATTTTAGAGATGCATCCCTCAGTGCTTTACTAAAAAATGCTATTGGCTTTTCACACCCTTGGTCATCTTTTTGAAGTAAAATAGCTCCAACAGTATGTTCAGAAGCAAATGAAAAAATAATAAAGTCTCTATCAAATTTAGGACTAGTTAGAACTGGTGTCCTTGTTAAAGCCATTTTAATTTCCTCGAATGATTGTTTGGCTTCTACAGTCCAGTTAATGCTCGAATCATTTTTCAACATGTTAGTTAGTAATCTGAGTAGTTCTGCTAGACTAGAAATAAATCTTCTCAAGAAATTAATTTTCCTATGAATGCTTGCAATTCTTTTATGTTTCTGGGGTGGGGTATTTGCAAAATTGCTTGTATTCTTTCTGGATCAATCCTAATACCATCTTTAGAAATAATGTGCCCTAAAAGCTTTCCTTCTTCCAAACCAAAAAATGACTTCTTAGGATTCAAAGAAATTCCATATTTTCTGCACTTTATAAATACTTGCCTTAGGTGATCTAAATGTTCTTGATCCGTTTTAGAAAAAACAGTCAAATCATCTAGGTAAATAACTAGAAAATCATGTATCTCTTTGGCAAAAGAAATATTCATTGCTCTTTGAAATGTAGCTCCTGCATTTTTGAGCCCAAATGGCATTTTGACATATTTAAACATACCCCATGTTGTAGTGAATGTTGTTTTATCCTGATCATCAGGATGAACAAGAATCTGGTTGTACCCTGAAAATCCATCCAGTAGTGATATTCTTGAAGATCCTACTACCCTTTGCAGAATGTGGTCCATTTTTGGCAGAGGATAGTTGTCGTTTAAAGAAACTTTATTCAAATTTCTTAAGTCGACACACAGTCTAATTTCTCCTGTCTTTTTCCTTGTTGGTACTAGGTTAGAAACCCATTCTGAAAATCTGATAGGAGCTATAATCCCTGCTTCAAACATCCTTTTGATTTCCTTTTCAATTGAGGGTAATAAAACAGGACTTATTCTCCTAAGCTTTTGTTTAAAAGGTTTCTGGTCATGTTTCAAAGGTATAGTGTGTTGAATGATAGATGTATCATAATATTTGAGGTCTTCATAACTCCAGGCAAAAGCATCCTGGAATTCTTTTAATAGTTCAACATATTTAACCTCCTGATCTTTTGGAAGAGACTTGGACAACTTGACCATTTTGGGAATTTCTGGGGTTCCTAAGTTGCATTCTTCCATATCAGCCTTGATAAGTTCCATTTTAGGTCTAAATGGAATATCATTTGAGTCAAACAGATCTTCCAAAGGAGTTAATCCTTTGGGAAAATGGTTATCTTTTAAATTGATGATTTCTGTTTCGTCTTCTATGATTTCATCAGATTCCATGTGTTTCAAATTTTGTATGTCCTTCTCAGTGAATGTGGTTGGATGTAGTAGCTGAATTGCATTTTCTTTTGAAATTTCTATTTTTTGTTCTTTTCCTTGATTAGAATCATCAATAGTTATATCCTCATCTATCTTACAGTTAGAAAACTCATTTTGAAGTGTCAAAAAATTATTGATTTGATTGTTATTCACAAATACTTGCCAATTCAAAAGATTGTTTGGTATAGAAGGCCTATGCCTAATTTCAACTAAAAACTGATGATTATGGTCGAAAGGTAACTTGCATGTACTAGCAAACATCACTAAACTATGAGCATGCAAATTCTGTTTCCTGGGAATCTTGGCAAGTTGGGCTTGTAAAAATGTGTTGAGAATCTCTACAACTGTCTCTCGGTATTGTTTCAGTCTCATGTCTTTTGTTGAACGTTCTCCTTTAATCTGTTGGATGATTAGTTTGGAGTCTCCTATGATTGATACCCTAATACCTCCTAACTTCTTGACATGTTTAAGCCCTAATAAAAGAGCTTCATACTCTGCCATGTTGTTAGTGCATTTGAAATTCAACCCATAAGCATGACCCTCTGCATAATTGTTCTCAACATTATGTAACGAAATCCCAACCCCTACCCCTAGTTTATTTACTGAGCCATCAAACTCTAAATGCCATAGAATTTCATGTTCATAATCTTCATCAATTGTTTTAAAGTGTTTCTTGACAGGACCTAGTTGTTTAGTTTCTTTAGGTATTTCTTGATCATCTGGTGTTTCTTTGTTTTTAGAGATTTCTTGAATTTTGACAGTGGTTTTGTTTATGGTTTCCAATTCTAGAGTTTCTTTTTCAGTAGGGAGATCTAACTCAGTATTGTATAAAATTAATGAATCCATATCAGAATGTACAGAGTAAACAGGGAAGTTTTCAGGCTTCTCATGGCTACTGACTAAGTACTTCATCAGGGTTTCTCTATATAACCTTTTAGGCTGACCAAATACTGAAATAGTTGCATATGACATGTCTAATTGAATTGATCCTCCAAGTTTAGCACCCCAAGATCTAGACAATAACATACCATATTTAGGTGGAATATCGGCAACTACTATGTCCATTAAAACAGACTTAGCAAGGTATTGTACCAAAGTGACACACAGATCTTTAATCAAACCTAAACATTTTACCTGACTAGAATCAAATGAAAACAAATCTTTGTACTGTCTGGTAATATCTAGATTCAATCTTTCCATTACTGCTTTCGGCATCAAATTGTGAGATGCTCCAGAATCAAGCATTGCATTATGGAGTATCTTATCATGAACATTCAGGCTTACATAAAATGGAGGAGTTCCTCCACTTTCTGGTTTGCCATTAAACTCAGGGCCAAAAAGAAGTTTGGGTTGATCATCAAGAATGTTTACCAAATCATCCAATCCAGTAATGTTAATGTTTAGGGACTTGGTAATCTGACTCCTATAGACATCATGTTTAGCCAATTCTGATAAAGGAACATCTATCTTGAGATTTCCTATTTCAGCCTCTAGATTGAAAGGTTTTTCCGTTTGAGTTTTAGTGTTTTGCACAGTTGGGTTCTCTTTGTTTTTTGGGTCTTCAATGTTTCCCTCGTTTTCATGAATAAAGTTTTGTTTCGAAGACGTTTCTGGACTAACTTCTACTGTGTCTTCTGCATTTTCCACAGGAGGAAAAGTAGTAGATTGTTGTTTATTGATTGGTTGGTTGTCAGAGACATCTTCAATTATTGGATTTGAAGGGTTGGGTTTCATCCTAGACAAAATTTGTAATTGGGGAATGTTTTGTTTACCTTTGACATTTTGTTTTGTAGTTTTATGTTGTTTCTCTGGCACATCAATCCATCTACTTCTCAAGTTGTACTATTTATGAACCTCATAGATCGCTGTGTCATAGCCTTCCTTAAAATCAAAAGTCTCACCTGAATGAGTATGGAATGTTTCAAGGATGTGATTCTCTTGATCACCCTAGGATAGGAAGACTTCTAGTTCATTTTCGTCATCAGTTACATTGTTTATTTCTACATCTTCTATAGGTTCTTCAGAAGTCGAACCTTCAACAAAGTTTTCTTGGAAAGGTGGCCTAATGTTTTGATCAGGGACATTCTTTCCACTATTTTGATTCAGATTCCTCCTAAATTTCAGGTTTCTAGTAATATTCTGATTGTCACTAGAAGACTTTCTTTCAATGGTTTCCACTCTGTCTCCTAATCGTTCCCTACCTTTAATGATCACATCCAGCTTCTTTTCAAAAGCTGAAGGTTCTTCATTCATAGGCATTCTTCTCTCTGCCCTAGCTCTGGCCCGTTTTTCTATCACATTTGCTTCTACACTCACCACTATGCTTTGCATTTCCTCTAGTGTTTGAGGAGCTCTTTCCTAAGGGAATAAGCTATATCGGAGTCAAAACCATCTGGAAATTTAACCAACACAGAGTTAGGAGGGGGTCTTAAGTTTCGAGGAACTGCATTATATGATTCATTGAATCTTATAATGTAATCTTGCACGGTTTCGTTAGGTCTTCTTCTTAATTTCTCAAATTCTGATAGGATCTGAAGAGGATCCTTATTTTTCTCCCATCTATTCAAAAATGCCCTATACAAAGCTTCTAAATCAGCAATACTGTTCGGGGTAAGAGCTCTAAACCAAGTTCTAACTTCTCCAGTAAGACTCTGAACGAAAATTCTCATTCGGATATTGTCAGTATCAATCTCATAAAACTCAAAGTAATCTGTCATTCTTTTGGTGTGTTGTTGAGCTGTGTAAGTACCTGATCCATCAAAAGGTGTGATTTTACTCTGGTAATCCTGAGGTAAAGCTGGAGGGTTGGCTGGTAACTGTAAAGGGGCATATTGATTAGCCATTGGAAGATAAAGTGATGTAATAGGAGTTGATGGTCTGGTAGGAGGAGATGGAGGAGTAGAAGGGATAATAGGTGTTTGAAAAGTTTGAGAAAAAGTGACTGAACTTGGGGATGCTTCAATAATCACAGAAATGTTTGAGCTTTCTTCAAAGGTTTTTTCAGACTGAATAGAGTTATGAAATTCTCTATCAAGATGATGTGACAGAAATCTGTATTGCAAATCTTCAAAGAAAACTGGATCTGGAACTAATCTAGATAATTCAGTTTCAGAAAAGTTCACAAACAAAGATGTTTCAAATCGTGCATCAAAAGGAATGTCTTCAATATATATAATTTTCACAGGACAAGATGCAGATCTAGAAAGTGGTCTGGAACTTCCTGTACTCTCCTGGCTTCCTCTTTCAGAACTTTTTGACTTCCTTGTCTTCTAAGAATCCTGGGAATTAGATTTGGATTTTCGAATATTGGTGGTGGATTGGTTTGACCTAGTATGTCAAATCCTTTCTGAAGCTAGTTTCCTAGACTATGTGTTTTTTGAATTTTTTGGTTTTAATTGAAAGAATAAATACAACTTCTACAATTTCTTCAAGAAATAATGATGTGTGGTTAAGATTTCTCAAAGATATGTGCGTTTTTTGAATTTTTTGGTTTTAATTGAAATAATAAATACAACTTCTACAAATTCTTCAAGAAATAATGATGTGTGATTAAGATTTCTCAAAGATATGTTTAAACTAGAGAATCTGATTGAAAATTTTGAAACTAAGATTCAATATGTAAGCTAAATCAGGGATAGACTGAAGCAACATTTATTCACTTTTGCAATTGCAGAGCAAAAGCAATTTCAAAGGCTACTTGGCTGATCTTCAGACTCTGTCCATAGCTTATAAATCAAACAATAGTATCGATAAAATGATTCAGGTCCCCAGTATGGTCGCCACTATGTTATCACTTAGGTTTTCCTAGAAGTTGTGTAAGAGGAAAGTATATCCAAGGTAACCACAAACCAACCTTTTAGATGCAGAATCTAGCCAATCTGCATCCAGAGAGGGCTCTCTCTTTATGATTTATCTTTGTTCTTGGAAGGTTTTAGGCTAGTTATAGATTCAAGAGTTTGTTTTGGGAAAATGGTGGAATCCACAAACTAAGGGCAAGATTGATAGCTTTTAGTCCATTGGGCTATGGAGTCAAAGGATGGCTTTACTGGACTTCTATTCTAAGCACAAGATGGTATTACAGGGCAAGATAGCTAGACAGACAACAATCCTTAAAATTTAAAGTGGATGGGATGATTTTGAAGGGATGAAAGGCAGCTAAGAGTCTTTCACCATGTCCAAAAGAAAGAAATGAGATGACTACAAACAAAGAGCAATGAAGAATCCTCTGTTATAGTAATCAACAGTGTTTAAATTAGTAAAGCAAGAGCATTTAAGAATTCATGCTTATAACTAATTTAGAAGAAAACATCAAGAATAATAATATTTGAAAATAGAGTACAATCAAGCAAAATTATGTTTCAATCTCTTATGCAAATTATTTAGAAATGGATATGATGGTATTATAGACTAATATAAAATTTCAGACAAAGTGTAGAAAAAACTTATTGAACTGTTGTCTGACACATGAATCCTGCAACAAGTCCAGTGCTTTAAATCGTCATCCAGTTAAGCCACGAAAAGTTTCTCCAAGCACTTTTATTCCGAAAGTCTCAATGTTACAGCAAAGTAATGGAATCTTCCCTCTACACTCTCTTTCGAGGATTTATTTATACACTAAATAATTGGAAATATCTCACACGATCCTAGCCCATATTTTGGGGTGACTAAGGATTATTTTACAAGCAAACAGGAGACAAATGGTCTCGTAAATGGCATAGTAGATAACTGCTGATGCGTTGTTCCCTTTCTTCGTGGATGTGCTGGAGGTAAGTGCTGGATGTGCTGCTCCATCTTCGTGGATGTGCTGGAGATAAGTGCTAGATGCGCTGCTCCATCTTCGGGCCAAGCATAGGACTCATCTGGTAACACTTGCAATAATTCTGCCGCACTCTGTCCAGAACAATACCTATGTAAATTGAAACAACGAACAGGAACTCAGAACAAACGGGACAGAAGGATGACAATCCTTCAACATAATCGAATAACAACAACCACGTTCACACATTGACGAGCAATGCTCAAAATCTTTTCAACATTCCCATCTGATCCTGAAACTCTAGTTAATTCCATGGTGTTGCAAAGTTCCATACTAACTGCTTCTTGATTGTGATGACAGTTTCTTCTAGCTTGCTTTTCATTTTAATGATTACAGTATAATTTGTCATGATTAGTAGTTTTGTCTGCTAAGCATTCCATTTTCAAGTGAAATCCCTCACAAGAAGCATCAGACTGCAGCACAGGAAAACTTTTACACTGCAGGTTTTTTGCTATGTCTGCTTTGACATTTCCTAAAGGTACTTGCATATTTGATAGTTGTCTCTGACAAGAACTGACATGCATTTTATTTTCAGTAAGCACATTCCTGCCTAGCTTCTCATTCCCATCCAGAAATCTGTCATCTAAGTCGCAACTTTGGCACTTGTACAGATTACAACCTATATCACAACAAAAAGTGCCATGCCCATATACATTTTCTTGCCACTCGACTGCAGCCTTCTCGATGCATGTAGTAGGTGCCCTGTCAGTTTGGCACTGAGAACTGACCTCAGAACGGCTATCAAAGCTTTCATCTTCTCTCAAGCCATCAATCATGTTAGGTCCTCCATAAGGAACTTCAATTTGAAGATTAGGGCCCTCACTGTTTCTCTGATTTATCTTTTGTTGCATGTAAGTGCCCAATGCTGACGACTTTGAACAATTATTACTAATGTGCAATGTGCATTTCTGGCATTTATGTAAATTGCTCTTATTTGTGCCAACAATTTCGTCCACCAATTCATGGAGCTTCACCCTCAGAAATTCCTTTTGATCTTCACCTCCTAGTGATGCAACTCCATTGCCTATTTGATCACACAGTTTGCCGAATTTCTCTTGAAGCTTTACCCTTGTATTTATAGTAATATTTCCTTCAGAAAAGCTTTCAATAGTAACAGGACCTTGATAAGAGCTGCCCTCTTCATTTTGATTGTTCTCATTCAAAGACTTGTTATGATCCATAGAATCAAAATTTTCACCTGGATTGCACAATAATGGAGATGACAAAACAATGCCATTATCTACAGTTTCAAGTTGGTTTGGCATTTGACCTTGGTCTCCAATAGAACTTGAGTTCTGGGAAAAAACATCAGTTTTAGCATTATCACAATGTACTTGAATCGTCCTCCCTCTTTACTAAGAACTCAGATTTGAGCTGAGTTTGCTAACGTGTCACCATCCTCCTGTAGTATATCATTATTCAAATCAACTTTTACAAGTTGTCCTTCCTCTGTAAGTGCATTGCAGGTGGAGTTTGAGCTACAACCATCTTCCACTTGCAATCTCTCTTCTGTAATCGTTTGCTTTTCCATTCTTGTCCGGTCTGAGTCAATATGATCTAACACAGGGAAAAGACATCCGACCTTCAATTTTTGCCATCACCTCTTGCATGGCCGCTTCAGATTTCTTTCTTTTCTCAGTATCAATCTATACCATTCTTTGACAAAAGCAAATCTACAAGTGCGTCCTAGTATAAGTCCACCATATACACCTTTACTAAAAAAGGAGAACTTGTTACTGTCCCGGCTACAAATTTTAAAAAACTCCCCAATAGCCCTTGGGGTAAGACCTGGATTTTGATCTGAACCATAAACGGTGAATGTTTTGCCTGATCCAGTTTTCCCATATGCAAATATACAAACGTTATATCCATCAACTGCTGACTGTACCAGATACCTTGTATCCTCAAAGACTTCGTCTTGGGTAGTATTACCATCAAAAACAAAACATGATCAAACTGATGTCGCTTTGGCTTATCATCCTTCCATGGGTGCTCCATTGTAAATTCATCTGGTGCAATAATTTCTGTTTCTCAAATGTTTCTCTGTTTGAAAAATATGGGCAGTCGAGCCATAGTCATCGTTATCTCCCGCATAACCATTGAACATAATGATAATAAGTGAGAAGAACAGAGCACTCAAGTAGTAATCTCCATGCACCATGTCGATTTTCATTCTTGTCTGGATGAAAACTGACATTGTAATGCAGGCTGCCAAAACCATCATAAGGCATTGAAAGCTCATCGACAAGTTCTTTTCCTATGTAAAACTCTTGGAATTTCTCTGCAAACTGATTCACATAAACATATTGATAAGGCCTTTCAGAATCATTAGTCCAGTTCTGTTAATCTCAGACAGCATTTCCTGCATCTTTTTCTTCACTTCTTGAGAACGAGCTGTATAGTTGAAAACATCTGGTGTTACACTTCCATAATCTTCACTACTTGATCAGAGTCTTTTTCTGCATCATCTTCAAAACAACTTTTAAAGAAGATTTTGTGTTTAAACATATTGCATGTTTAAAGTTTTTGTATATATATTTTATTATATGGTAACCAATAAACATTATTTAATTAACATAAGGGCGGGATTATAATATAAAGATATATTTAACCAAAGGGCTTATAAAGCGGGGTTTTTAATGAATTTTTGGGAAAATAATTACTTTGGTTAAACTATATAATATAAGGGTTTTGGGATATTTATAAAAAGGGAGTTATATACTTAGGATAAGGTTTTTTTATTAGGGATTTAGTATAATAGAGTTAAATGTAAATAAGGAAAAGGACAAGGAAACTCAAAATATTTTTGCACATCTAAGAAAGTTATAACTTTTGAAGTAAATTGCAATATTTTATCTTCAACACTTAAACTTAGAATAGCAAGTTATCTTGAGGGATTTTTATGGAATTTTGCATGAGTTTCCTAAGTAAAATAGGATTTTACTTAGGACAAAGTTAAAGATGGAAGATTATAATGATGGATTATCTTAAGTACTTAGGTCTTTTTGATCATTAGGCCGAGGGTCCGGTCCCTCCAGAGGTCAAGGAAATGCCTTGAGCCCCTTTGATCTCCAAATACCTTAGTACTTTGCGGGAAATTAGTAAAACTTTTGAGGGGAAAGTGATGAGGGAGGTTAATGAGTTTGAATTTGCTTGCGGTGATTTTCCAGCGTATTTCCTGCTTTAGTACTTGTGATGAAAGTAAAGGATCCAAAACATGTAGCAGCATCATTCATCAGATAACACTTTGTAGCACCATCTACCTACCCTATCTACTTGATACTACCATTTTCTCTTTTTTATTAGGATGCATTTAGACTTGCAAACCCTCATCAACATTTTTTCTTTTTACAAGGAAAATCTATCTAATTCTACCCTTATTACATCCAAGGGCTCACATTAAAATGTTGAGCACCTTTTATTAACTCTAACTATCTACTTATCTGCCAAGATTAAACTGTTTGGTCAGATATTTATTCTCTAATCTACAACATGAAATTGAAATATG